>JAOQMP010062818.1:0-10531 GCA_027563575.1 Erythroxylum pedicellare | reverse complement strand
CCCTTATCTAGTTATTCTTAGATTGTATATTAAAGGAAACTTACTCTGTTGATTAATTATCAAAATACAACGATACTTTTCTCATTATTTTTGTTTTATTAGTATTTAAATAAATTAAAATTAGTAATGTATGAATTTGTTCAATATTGTAAATTTGTAATATATTATATTTTTAATGTTAAATATATTTAAAATAAGATATCAATTGAACATCAGTAGATGTTTTTACTGTATTCATTGTGGCAAATGATATTTCTTCATAAATAACCTTTTCAAGTTCATTATAATCAACATTAAACGATGGTTCCTTTTCTTCAATATAAAAAGCAGTATAGTCAATACATTCAATATCAACCGGATAATACATTATCTTCTTATTACGCTCTGTAAATATATAATAGAGAAATTGTAAAGTCAATAATAAATTAAATTAAATCAATAAAATATATGTTCTTTATGATCATATTATAAGTAATGTAAACAAGATCATTAAGTCTTTGATGCTCCAAACAATTTTGTTTATTTGCATGAACACTCTAATTGCATTCATAACCTGATATGAAAGTTAATTGGCTAAGTAATCTAATTGAAAGTTTTCTCAATATTGTAGCAAGTTCAACAAATAAGCTTCACCACTCATTTGTATTTTAAACAAATAGTCATGAAATATAAAAAATATATTATTAATAAGTAAATGATGAACTAAAAGTATGAAAACTTACTAGGGTACATCTTTTTCATCATAAGTTCTTTTTTTGCAAATGATCTAGAAAATTTTTCTAAACTTTGACAATACAATTGAATTTCATTTATCATTTTTGTTTGCTCTTTATTGGAGAAAATACCTTTGCATTTAATCACATTAAAAAAATTACCCCACTTGTATATGTGTCTCCACTATATAAGCAATAAAGATTGAGAAAATAAGCTATAAAATAGATCTTTTGCATAAGATGATTATCTCATTGTCAGTTAAGAATATCTATACAAGGCTTGTACAATTTATCATTCCGCTTTTAAAGGTTCATAATGATTTTGTAAACTCTATACATATCATCATATATATACCTTAAAGATGACTTCTCATTTGAGTCAACAATTTTAAACAACCTTATAAGTGGTGCCATAATCTTCACAATAATTAAATGAGCATCCCAAAATTTATTGTTTAGAATAATAATATAAAATCCTTTTCTTTTCACACTCTTTAATAACTTATGACTTGAAACATGTTGAATTATCACTAAATTTTGAAGTACTTGTTTATGATCATAAACATATTTCAGAGTAATAAATGTAGTGACAAATTTAGTAACAACATGACGCACAATCTCAACCTAATCTTCTTGCTTTTTTAAACAAGACAAAAGTGTAATATGATTATACATAAAAATTGTGATCTTAAATGTACACAAAGCAAGATTAAAAATATGGTACATACAACTAATATCTTCTAAAATGGAATTTTTACAATGACCATTATATGGAGACTGATAAATATTCTTATAGTTTAAACGTAACAAGTGCTCGATTCGATACGTAATTAGATACATTATCTATAACAAAATGCACAATTTTTAGTCTAACATTCTTAACAATTTTGGAAAAGTAATTTAAATAAAGTATGAGCACTTCTTACCATATCAAAAGCAGCAACGTACTTGATAAATTTTTTTCCAATATGACAATAAACCAAGAAATTGATCAAGCTTTTTTTTCTTTGATCAGTCCACTCACCTGTCACGATGGTACATCTTGTCATTTCTCAACTAGACTTATATGTATCCATAATCAACTAGCACTCCTTTTCTTGACGGAAAGGCACACAAATCTTATAACGATAAGGCATTTTAAATCTTAGACCTATTGTTGTTGTACCATTTATTACTTCTTGGATAGGCTACATTTAAACAATTTAAAGGAATGCATGAATGATAGATTTAGCCTATGCTTGATTACATCATAAAACAACATCCTCATCAACCAAAAAAACTTTCTAAACTAGGTTAAAAATCAAGAGTATTTCTTGGACGAAAATAAGAATCTATATCAATAATACCTTTCCTTTTTCCTTTATCTTATGAGACTTTTAATTTTTGTATTTTACTTGTCATTGCAAATAGTTTATAATCCTCTTATATACATTAAATGGTACTTTTTAGCAAGTAGCAATATTACCCTTAACATTTGCAAAATGTTCTTTCACTCTATAAATTTCTCCCTCGTTAAACTTTTTTTTTTCTGTAAAACATACAATTATATTGAAATATAGTTATAAACTAATGTAGGATGATCAAAAATAAAAAAGTCACAAAATTACATATGGAAATTTACCTAAGTGAGAGGGATTTTGGGGTTATTAACCTCTACAACTTCCTCCAATTTTTCTATAAAACAAACACAATGAGGGAATCTATAAGGGAAATATTACATGCAAATGAAAGAGGGTGTTTTTAGACACACTTACCATCTGGAAAATGAAGAGAAAGATAAAGAAAGAAGGTGGTTATCTTACAATATCCAAATGTTGTCTTTTATGCATGTTTAATGGTTTGTGGGTTGTGTTGGTTTGTTGGGTCAGTTTTGTTTTATTACTAAGTGGGCTTTACATGCATACAATATTTTACTTTGAATGTTTACTTTTTCAAGTGTCTAACCACTTAATTTGATCTTTCATAATCATAAATATGAATTTGATCAAGCTTATAAACAAATTCAAGAAGAAAGGCAGTAACAACATTGTACATCCCAAAAAGTGGAAAAGGAATATCCCTACAAAACAAATGGTTATCCATGTGAAGTTTGCTAATAATGTTGCTCCCTTTGAAAACTTATGGGAGAGGTTATAATAACTTTTACATCTATTATTTTCCAACACTAGGTTGGAAAATCAATCATGGATAACATTTACTACTCTAATTGGAACATTTGAGTGACTAACTTTGCATTCAAGGAAAATGGAGTTAACCTACATATTTTTCTTAGACTTGTTCTCAATAATGACATGTGGAGAACTATTTGATCATAATTCGAGAATAATATAGTGAGGGTTTGCTTATGGTAGTCACTGATATTCTAATGCTACTTATTTTTATAGAACTTTAGTAATTGACATTTTCTTAAAGCCTTAAGCTTGTTTACTACCTCCACCAAGGGGCAATGATGGAACTAGAGTGATCAACTTGAATGCAAGTTTAACTCACAATAAACAACAATAAGTTAATCAAGTCCCTCCTAACTTTATGGGTAAAAAGAGAAAAAAGAGAGAGAGAAGTAGAGGTCTAAGATGTGCTTTTAAGATGGATTAAGGTGATTTCAAAAAGTTAAACATAATAAATAAGATTTGAAGGAAGTTGTCACAATTTAATCAATTACTAATTATATGTTGTCGGTATGTCAAATATTCTTAAAAGCCAAAATGATTGAAATTCCTTTATAGAAAGCTTTAATAGATTTCATAAACTATTGAAAGTTTATTACTTACTTAAATTTTAATGACCTAATTCCCTATAACACCTCTATTAAAAGCAATATTATTAAGGGGGCCACAAAGTATGAGTTTATAAATGATGAGTTTATAGCCATTCGACAATACATTTGGTCAATTTAATACTTCTCTAAGTAATGATGAGACTTCTTTTAGGACTTGATTTTTCCTCCGGCTAGTGCAAGGTATATGTTTGTACCTTATATACGTTTTATGTTAATATCTTAGAGGCTTATGTACACTTCCTTTAATATAAATGTTATTTTTATGTTCTAGAACTTTACAATTTTGTTATATTGCTTTATTTTTACACCTTTTCCATGCTCACCATAAGGTTGTAACACATTTATTCATTTATTGATTTAAATCTACATAGGTTTGTATTTGGACAAAATACCACAGTTGTCTTTGTCCATATTATATAGATATGTGTAGATATTTTGCACAACATTTTCTTTAGGTTCTTGTAACATTTGATTTATGTCCTTAAGGGATATGTGCAGTTATCCAATATAATTTGCATCTTTGTTTATGAAAGACTCAATTACTATCCTTGGTAATATATTCAAAAGTGTTGTTTTAAGTCTACGTCTTTGAATATGTGGTACTTGGTTCATGCCTTATTTTAAAAGTTTGTGAAGCAATATGTAAATGGATAGTCATATTTGTTGGTGTATACTCTACAACTAATCATTTAGTTATAAATTTTGTGACATAATTAAATAAAGACATTCTTTATCGTTATGTATTTTCTTAATTATATTTGATATTTTAACATTAAAGGTAAAATTTCTAAAATAATTCTTGTGTAATGAAAATTATAATGATATTATAATTATAAGATTCATATACATTTATATGTTATTTTTAAATTATTCACTGTCATAATTTCAACAAGACAAGATATTGATGAAATAGTAAAAATATCATATATTATATTTCTTTCTTATGAGGAAAGTAATTAAACTTAAAAATTAAAGCATAAAAGCACATAAACAAACATGTGACTACTTATTATATAATAAGTGCACTGAACTGATCCGTTTATAAGGATCCCAAATAAAATATTACTTATGTGTCTGTAGATTTTCTTATTACGATGGTTGTATATTTAATTATTACGTTTAAGATTATCAAAGCATCTCATGTAGAAACTATTATGTTATTTATGACCTATTTTATTTAAGATAACTTAGTCAGTAATATTTAGATATAATATGAACTATATGGAGATAACCGAGTAAGCTAATTAATGGTTCATCAATCGAAAGTAATGAGGAAGAATGTTCTATTGCTCTTGATTAATAGTTACTTAAGGGATTTTTTTAACCATAGTGAATTAAAATTTAAAAAGTATTTTCAAATATCAGTTACAAATCAATTACTAATTAGCAAAATTAATATGATTAGATTTAAAAGAATAAATACTAAATATACACTCAATGCCTAGTTAGAATATTGAATGATGAAATAATGAAATTATACATCAATCCATGCATGAACATGTTAATTCAAACCATTTGACATTTTTAATATCTGGGTAGTCATAGTATATGGTTAGATGTCATTCTTTGTAACATCCCATGTTAGGGGCTAGAATTCCAGAATAGTATATATGAGAGTATACAAAGACTTTAGAAATGCATTTCATGCTTATTCATAGTCGAATATACAAATACACGTGAATAGTTATTTTTGACACATTAAAATAATTGTACATGCATTTAATGACATTTTTTAGTATAATTGATTTATAAATGCGATTAAAATGCAAATCATGGATTGTTTGTGTTGAAAACTTATTTGGAACATATTATGATTATTTCGAAATTTTTTGTGAATTTTCCGAAACTTTGAGATATTTTTGACTAGGAAAAATAGACATATAGAAGAGTGGCATGTGGCAGCCTTTTATGTTTGGCAAATGGCCCACATGCAATGAGCATATGTAGTCACATGCTCTATTGAGAATTTTTCCAATTCTTTTGGTGTTCTTCACCAAAAATTACCAACACCAAAAACTCTCGCATCCATCACCGAATCATTACATGTATCTAGTTGTGTAGTTGGCAGTCTAGACACTGCTTTGTTCTTTTGATTTTATTTCCACTGAAATCATCTTTTACTCTTACATCCACCGAAACTTGTTCTTCTCTTACTACTAGGAATTTTTCTGAAATCAAGTAAGTTGTGTTTTCAGATTTACTGAGTACTATAAAATGATTTTTGTTGATGGTTTAATGGTTGGAGATGAATGCATGCAAGAGTTGGATAAGTATCAATTTGGTGATAGTGATGAATAAATGAAAATTTAGTGAAGTCGAATTTGGGCAGAAAATGTATTTAGGGTAGTGAGAATCTAAAAGAGATTTAGACAAGTGTAGAAAATTGGAATTAGGTTTTGTGTTTTGGATTGTGATTCACGATGAAAAAATGCAGAAAATGGAAAATAAGTGCAAAAAAATGAAAGTGCAGAAAAATGCAAAAAGTTTGCAAGAAAAACCGTATGTGAAATTTGATTGTGATGTTTGTGTGATCTTAAATTTTGAGAGGTTTTGAATCTTTTGATAGTGAGCTGAATGTAAATAGGAGTAGAAATGCTTGAGAGTTTTAGAAATAATAGATTAAATGGTATAAGAGAGAGAAAGAAGAAGAGAAGAAGTGCTGCAAAATCTGGAAAATAATGGAGTGCACGATTGTGCACCCGAAGGTTTCCTGAAACTGAACAACTTTGAGTCTTTTAGCTATAACTTTTTCATCCAACCTCCAAATGACTTCAAACTTAAACCAGTAGATTCCTAACACATTGTTCTTCTTCTTTATGAAAATTTAGAGCCACCTGAATTCATCTGGGAAAGATTTGATTAATGGATTTAGGATGAAAATGAGGAATTGTGTTGGAATATTATGAATTGGAAAAATTTCACTAAATATTCTTCGATATTTTCATTATATCTTGATATGTATATTTCCAAATGAGATAATTCTTAATTTAAATTGAAATAGAGACATTTGGCTACAATTTTTAAGAAGAAATTGAATTTTAATTCTGTCCTTAATAGTCTTGAAATTTAGCTTGAAATTGAGTCTTGGCTTAGGCTATAACACTACCTGTGACATAAATTATGTCCTGTTGATATCAATTGAATTGTATTGATGTAGGCCGAATTAGATGAAGGTGTCTTCACAAAATTTGTAGCTTATTATCTTACCTTTCAATTGGTATAAAGTTTGTAATGTTTGGATATTATAATTGAGAGATATGAGTTGTACAACTTGAATATATTATCATGCCCTAGCCAAAATTTTAAACATACTCAGTATATAGTATTTTAAGCATAACTCATAGAATAATGAACCAAATGATATGATCTTAGTGTTACTAGAAACTTAAGACATAGGGGAACAATTTTCTAGAAGAAAGTGTTATAGAAATAAATCATTTTCCTTGTCATAATGATCATATAAAGTAGAATTGAAAGTCCGTGTTGAAAAGAAAGCTGGAATAGTTAATGAGTGTATAAATTTGACACATTTGGAGTACAATTGATCTTTGCATCGGTTTATTATAGAAGTATACCTGGTTATATGTCATTGAAAATGCATGTTACATGATATATTTATAAAAATGCATATTCAATTACATGAAGAGCAAGTAGAGCGACCATTTCCAGATTTTGCCGGAACTTCAAGCCAATAAGCAAAAAGAGAGAAATAGTGAGTAACCTAAGATGGTCTCACCTTAATTTGTTTTGTTTATTACTAAATTAGATTTGATATGTGCTGATTATATTATGAATTCTGGACAATAATTGTCCGAGCATTCAATGCATGTAAAAATCATTAGAAGTGCTATTTGTATGTGAATGAGATTGACTCTTTGATTCTTAACTGAAAAGTTGAATGTCGGACCTAGCTCGATGATTATCGTTAATGTGCAAATACGAAAATGAATGCGATTGAAAGTGATTGAATGTGATGACTGAATTGTGGCATGCATTTCATTTCAATGCATGTAATATAAAGGCAGTTGTGACTGATATTATCAGTAAAAAAAACTTAAAGCTCAAACATTCATCATTAGAGCCTAAGGCTCAATGTGTTTAAAAAGCTTTGTATCCTCAATGAATAAGGAACAATATAAAAGAGCCTCGTATCTACAACGGATACAGGACAGTGAAAAATGCGTACAGTCACAACAACGTAATAAATGAATTGAGTTTCATAAACATCACATTCAAATATGATATGAATAAATTGAATAACTGCATTGTTATGGTGACTTCCCTTGTATGAATATGTGATAATGAATGGTATGAACTTGTGTTTGAATTATGATATTTGTGAACAAGTGATTCATAATATTACTTGATGATAACCATGATGATGTGAAATACATGATATCACAAATTGTATGATGTATGTCAAGAGTGAACCATCAAGGATGGTTACTATACTGAGTTTGTAAAATTCATCAAAATTGCAACGTTGACAATTTCAGGTTTGAGAGAGTGACGACCTAGCTTCTAAAACTACATAGAAGCAATTTTGTACAACTTTTAGAGTTCATATATGACTCAAAGGTCGATCAATTGGGACTGAAGAAATAATTTGTTTTAATATTTGTTTATTTTCCTTATGTATGTAGCATATTATATACATTGAGTTGTAAACACTCTAGGTTGACGTTGTAAAATATGGATGATGGTTAATGCTACAGTGTGAGTTATAGTTTGAGAAATGAAATGAGGAAAATTTTGGTTTTCAGACAATGTGTTATTTATGGTTTTACTTACGATGCCATGTGATATAGTAAAGGTGAAATGGTTAACACATCATTTCTATCGAGCATGTACACGTGTGTCCAAAGGGTGCACATGCATGTGTCAGATGGGAGTGGGATGCTACATTTTTTATATGTAATTATAAGTTATTTAATTAAAGAATTAATAGTTAAATTAAAAGAAGTTTTAATTTATTTAATTCAAATTATAAATTAGAATTATAATTTATAATCATTGTCAAATATTAGAAATCTAATGAGTCACACATAAGAGAATATTTAGAAAGAGAAAAATCAATTTAAATTAATTTAGACTTAAGTGTGAAGTTTGAAATTTTCAAGAATCAAATATTAAATATTTGATTTTATTAAAATAAAATTTTATTGTAATTATAATTAGGAAGTTTAATTTTAATAGATACAAATTTTAATGTCTATTTCTATAAAAAAAAAAAGTCTAAGAAAGTTAGCACTTATTTCTTTTCATTTCTACCGTTGAGTTCTCTCTCTCTAATTTGTGAATATTATTAAAAGTTGAATTCACGAATAACTTATAGTTGACATTGTAAAAAGAAAATTTTATATAAAAATCCAAATTAGATATATAATTGTAAAATTTTATTTTTATTAAGTTCGTGATTTGATCTAGGTTAATTTTTTAATAATGTTGCTAACTTGTACTTTATTGATATTAAATGCGACTGGACAATTACTTGGCTGTGGATTTGATTCTCATAGATAACACTAATAACATGTTTGGTTCAATGGAATAAGTATTCTATTCCTAGTGTATTCCTGACAATTACCTATTCTTATGTTTGGTTAGAAAAAGAGAGTTAGAATAGTTATTCTCAAGTTTAATTATTCCTGGATCTTGGGGAATAGCTAAAGAAGACATATCCTTGTCTTTACCTATTTTGGGTATGTCGAAATAAACTTTACGACATTGAGGACCAAAATATCCTTGTCTTTCTCGCTCTCATCTTCACGTTTCTTGCTCTCGTCTCCCTCGCTCTTGTCCTCCTTGCTCTTGTCTTCATGCTCTCGTCTTCAAGCTCTCGTCTCTCTCACTCTTCACGGTCTACTCCAACATTTCTCTACCAGTTGTATGAATTAGGTATGTTTCTTGTAAACCTAACTTCTATACTAATTCTTTTTCTTTTGCTATCAATATGGTTGTTTGGCTTACCTCATCAGCCATATAGCTTTTGTGATGCTTATTTGGCCTTCTTGCTTCTTTTAATCAACTTGATTTTCTTTTGGAATTTATTTGCTTCCCGTTTCTTCCCTGTATCTACGCAAGTCTTTTTGTTTGATAAAAGGTTACAACCTGCTTATTCCCCTTTGTGGTAGTCAAGTAGTTGCGTCAACTTGTTTAAATGTGTTTGCATCAACTTGTTTGAAGTTGGAGTGAAAAATCATTTGAACTGCTTGGGACGTGTTAATTGCTAATTGATATGATTGAATGGTATCTAAGTTATCTGGGAGGTATGAATTATGTTGAAGATGAGTTATCTGTGTGGTATTGACATGGATTGTAGAGTGTCTGCGTTATCTAGATTATGGCATTGACTAGAAGAGTTTGTTCCCAGATAGATTTGCATTAGAGCAAAAACTAGAAGAGGAGACCACTAATAGTTAAAATTAATAGTGAATGAATTTAGCCATTGAAAAAATTTTTTATTTCTTTCAATAAGCTATATATGGTATGAATATAGTTAGAGAGACTGATTCCTTGCGTTATGTTCATATTATGGAAGATAGGAAAATTTGTTAATTATCTTCAGAGAGAAGATTATTACTGGTCTTAGAATTTCATCATCGACAAACTTATTGGAGCATTGATAAATTGTTGTTGGTTTTTAGATATGAAAATAGAGAATAAGGGACAAAGTTGAAAAGAAATAAATGTAAGGCATATATAGCATTACATAGTCTCAAGCCTAAGTAAATGGATATATATAGCAGTATATATGTAAAGGGATATTAGATGAACACATAAGTAATTGTTGTGATGTAAACCACTATTGCATAGCTTAACTTCTTTAGAATAGAGAATTATAACTTAACTTAATTATAGTGAACTTAAAATTAAATATTGAATAATTGGTGTTATTAGCAATTGAAACAAGTCATAAAAAATTCTTAAAATGCTTTAGTATAACAATTATGTTTATGTTAAACTGTAAAAAGAAAACATTTAAGTTACAAAACTTCATTTACTTCAAGCATACTTCAAATCCTTTGTTTCATTTTAGTGT
>JAOQMP010062778.1:0-10533 GCA_027563575.1 Erythroxylum pedicellare | reverse complement strand
TACATAATTCCAACTTAGCCTCATCCTTAATTAATTTACATTTCAACTAAACCTTATCCATACACAAATTCACATTTCGACTTAACAATCATCCATACACAAATTCACATTTCATCTTGACAATCATCCATACACAAATTCATATTTCATTAACATCATAAAATAAGAGTTTTACAAAACTTTAATGGCATTTCCAAGCCACATTACATCATCTATATCAAAATACAAAATACAAAATACAAAAGATGCAAAACTCAATAATTCTCAAAATACATTCGAAGCCTTGTTTTACATAAACTGCTCTAAAACAAACAAAACATGCAAATTCGGAGTCATGTCTTGACTTTCTTTCACTCAGTCTCTTGCTCATCACCTAAGGATGCGACTGAAGGGGGTGAGCTTAAAGCTCTTGGATAACATGTTTATAATTGATAAACAAGTGAAAACCATTGAAATGTTCATTGCAATAGAAAATTCTTGTTGAATCATAAATCACATGTTTCTCAAAATTCTTGTCATGTCATCAAATTCACAACCAACACAATTTATGCATTCATCAACTTTTTCACAAATCATAACACATAAGCACATCAGAAGTGGTTTGGTTGGATCCATAACAGAACATCCTACACATTTCCCGTAAGGGTCCTGTGTAGCCGTGAATAGAACGAACTAGCACAATCTCACATAGTGGTTTTGTGTTGTCGTAAACTTGAGGGAGTCCATGAAAGAGTTTCGTACCACTAGTGGGCAGGTGGGAGAAGCCTTTAGACAAGTGCACTTGACTGACAGAACAAACCACCACAAACCCACATAACATATAATTCATGACTTGAAAAGCAATTTCCCTAATGACACATTTTTGAAAACTTGTCTTTCATGAGCATGGCATATTTCATATGCATTTCTATCATCATTTCACAATTCATTATCAAAATCCAATACACCCAAACATGTAGCAATTTCACAAATCATTCAAAAGCAATAAAAGCAACATTTATGAAGTAATTGAAATCATTTTTCTTTCTTGATTTGGACAAAAACATCAATGCTCATTACTCAATTATAAACATGAAACCCACCTTGAATTTCCTTGCTTAATACTTGCTCAAAGAGACCTCTCCCCTTGCTCCTCTTACCTTCCTTGATTTCCTTTAACAAAAGCCAAAAATTCCAGTCAATAGGAATTCCAGTTAAGAACCCACAAGACACATTCACTAAAATTGATTCTAGATTACTAAAACCCAAACATTTCTTAAGCTTCATAAGACAAAACTCTTCCAAAATCCAAAGGATTAAAATCAAACTTACCTTCAATCTTCACCAAATAATAAGATTGTTGGCTCCAATGGAAGCTCCTATCTTCCTCTACCTTTTTCTCTTCTTGAATAACCTCAAAATCCCTCTTGAAAACTAAGAAATGATGAAACCCTAACTTTTCCTCCTTCCTTTCTCTTAAAACTGAAACCTCTCCTTTCTTTCTCTCTTATTTTAGTATTTTCTCTCTTCTCCTCTCTCACTCACGTTTTTCTCTTCTTAACAAGCAAGACAACCTATTGTTTTTCCTATGATATCCTTAATGAGTGTGTAAAGTTCCTTTTACCCTTCCTTATATGCCTTGTAACTTGAATGCTTAAGTGAACTACCAAAAACACCCTTATACCATCTTCCTACCTTAATACTTTAATTCAATTAACCTATGTCATATAATCTTACTAACATTAACATAATAATTAACTCCATAAAATAATCTATTAAGACCTCAAAATTCATTTAAGTCATGCCTATCTCCTTCCAAAATTCCAGACCTATTCTGATCAGGTAATTAAAGGAATTTCATAACACTTCCTTCTAGAAAAATGTTTCTCATTGTCTTATGTTTCTAATAACACCTAAATTATTCAATTTGGTTCAAAAATCTAAAAATTATATCCAAATATTTTTGGACTATTCTTAGCTCAAATTCCATCCAAACATTGAAATTCTTAAAAACTGAATTAAAACTCAATTTCATAAGACAATTTGTAGCCCTATGTCTCTAGTTTACTCCAAATTAAAAATTATCTTATTTGGATAACTAGAGAAAAAGTTATGGCTAAAAAACAAAGCATACTTAGTGAACATGTTTCAACTACATTTTCCAGCTTATAATTTCCAACATTTCACATATAACCTAACTTGTACCTAAACTATCTTTTCTACTTCATTTCAAATTCAAGAATTCTCCTTTTTCTTTTACACATGACTAATCGCCAACAATTTCTCATTCAATAGTTCTAACTTCCAAGAAAAGTTTGGGGTCCAACAGCTATAGCTAAACTTTTGGAGGATAGTGAATGAGTCTCCAGTTTTAGTATAAAGCACAACTTGATCATATGAACTGCCAGTATGATGTGTTTCACCTAAAACACAATTAGTATAGAACTAATGTAGGTAGTTTAGTGAAAACGTATAACGAACCTAAATTGGGAAACATGCATACCTGATTTACCAAACATAGTCATTGAAATCGACAAAATTTTCAAAACAACCGATTTCCGTAATCCTTTATGGACCACATCATCCCTACCTCCATTTCCATCTATGTTCTCTTAAAGATTGAAGGAAGCTTAACATAACATATAGTATATACAATCAAATGTTCATATATATAATAGCTTCATAATAGGAAATATGTAGCACCCCACCCTGTCGAGACCCATACCTGACATCTATAATGATGTTCGAGTGCGAATCCCGCAAGGGTGGCATGCTAGAACAATCAAACATTCAAACTCAGTACAAAATATTTTTTTACAACATAGAAATCACATTTGTTAACACTACACTCCAATTCATGCTCATTTACAAGCCTTTCCAATGTGGAAAGTTACTACATGCAGAAACGTATTTAGATACACATTATACAAAAATTGCAGAATACATAAATGAGAAAGTATAAATGCAGATGCCAACTGATCCTAACCTCTACCTCTTACTTGAATGCAGTAGCTATACTCCTGTTTTTCCAACGGGGTAACTCTTCTGAGTCCTGAAAAATAATTGCAATTTTTGGGTGAGTTCTGGGAACTCAATGAGTGACCATCCTCGATGGCTCACTCAATTACAAACACATATAGATCATGCCATCACTTAATTCACATCATTTCAATCATAATCAACTAGCATCACAATCATTTTAAGCACTTTTTTCACAATTCACATTCAGAGTAGTCAAGTAGTTCATTTTGTTCATTTGGAACATACATATCAATTTTTATATACAATGCATGTGAGACTCACTTTCATTTATTACTTTATTATGATCGTATGTCTATAACTGTCCCGTATCTATTATGGATATCGAGCTCATTGATAATTGTCCCGTATCTGTTGGAGATACTAGGCTCATTAAATGTTGAGCCTGAGGCTCTAATGCGCATAATTGAGTTTAAAGCTCTTTTCACATTGGTCACTCTAATCACAACTGCCTTTATCTTTCATGCATTCATGTAGTGAAATGCATCAATCACATATGACCACTTAATCACTATCATATATCATCGGACCTTAGTCTGACATTCAACATTTATGCTGAGAACACTTTGTGATCATATGTTCATATCATGAAGCATTTAATTCATCACATTCACACATAATTTGCACTGCAATATCTCATTCATATATCAGAATCATTGGACCTTCATTGTCTGGAATTCAACACTCAAATCACATTCATAAATATTCATAATCACTCAATTCATAACGTAAACAAAACGAACAATAAACTAAGACCATCTAGGTCTACTCATAGTACGCTCCAGATTAACATGAGCTACTATAATCTGGAAATGTTTGAATACAAACATTTATCCTGCACATCACAATTATGCAATACACACATTGTACACACATTAATAGCTTTGCACAATTATAAGCATTCATTTATGCATACATGTGTATATGGACTATGTACAATGCATGTTTATGACAATCCCAGGTAAATTATCAAATTTCATATCATATGCTCATTTACATTTCATAATTCAATCACTTATCATTTCTTTTCTCACATTACTTACTCTTGTTATCAATTTCTCATTCATTTAAATTAAATACTCTTTACTCCTCTTCTTCTAATCACAACTTTAATCAAATGAACCACTTCATCTCCATTTTACACATGTCTTTGGTACTTTAATGCCAACAATTCACTCATTAGTGTAATTCTAGCGTTATAAGACCAAACAATTATCCAACTCTCATTTCAATCCTATAACACCTCCAAAAATCTAGACCTTTGGGTTAATCTTCCGTGATCATTCTGATTAGTAAATGAAGTAATTTGGTAACACTTTCTTCTAGAAAAGTTTTTCCTATTGTCTTAGGTTTCTAATGACACCATTATCATTCAATTTGGCTTAGTAATTTGAAAGTTATTCTTTAGACATTTTCGGATTGTTCTCATTCTAAAACAGTATACTATGCACAATTTCCATCCAGAAATTTAACATCTTTGAGGCTAAATCAGAGTTCAACTTCTTCATATAGTTTGTAAGGCTATAACTCTAGTTTACTCCACATTAAAAATCATCTCAATTGGAACCCTACAGATCCAGATGCCATCAAAATACTGAGATATGTTCAGTAAAATATCCAATTCATACTCTTCCATCAGATACCCTTAACTTGATTCAATAAATCTTTTTCAATTTAGTATCAAAAGCTATAAAATTTCACAGAGAGGTAAGAAAATGTTCTATGAATCTAATTGTCTAACAATCACTTCATTTGGAGGTCAGATAACCAAGTTATGGCCGAAAGAATCAAATAAGGTTTTGTCCTCAATTATATTGAACCTATTTCGGGACAATTATCATATCTTTCTATATAGATATCAGGTAAAATTAATTATTAGATGGTTTCAAATATGACTTCAATATATACAACTTTCATGAAGATCTTAAAGAAAGATTCTATCATCTACTAGGTCAAATTTTGACCAAACGATACAAGATGAACAGTGACCAGAAGAAGTTTATGAACAGTACACAGAAGATGTTTTACAATTAGCATAACTTTCTCTAAAGATATCGAATTGAGTTGTTCTTTAGATGGTTTTGAAGAGAAATTCAAGATATACAACTTTTATGAAGAATTTAGAGACAAATTCTATCATATAATGGGTAAAATTTTGACTAGACGATATAAGATGAACAGTGACTAGAAGAAGTTTATGAACAGTACATAGAAGATGTTTTACAATTAGCATAAATTTCTCTAAATATATCGGATTGAGGTTTTCTTTAGATTTTTTTGAAGAGGACTTTAATATATACAACTTTTATGAAGACCTTGATGACAAATTCTATCATATAAGGGGTCAAAATTTGACCAGAAGATACAAGATAAACAGTGACTAGAAGAAGTTTATGAACAGTACACAGAAGATGTTTTACAATTAGCATAACTTTCTCTAGAGAAATCAAATTGAGGTGTTAGTTGGATGATTTTGAAGAGGACTTCAATATCTACAACTTTAATGAAGACCTTGAAGAAAAATTCTATCATATAAAGGGTCAAACTTTGGACCAGACGATAAAGTCAGATGAACAGTGCACCAGACGATATGACGTCATCACCAGATGGTATGACATCATCAGACGATACAATCTATACTCCTAAGAATCTCTACTTATAAGGACCATAACTTTTGACTCTGATGCCCAAAAATTTCATACTACATATCGTTGGAAAGAGAGAAAGATAGGCTACAACTTTCTAGAAGACAACTTTGTCTAATTTAGCCTAGATTAATCTAGATTTTGCCCTGAAGTCAGAATACGAAATTTAACCCTAAGGAAGACTTGAAATTTTGCATTGTGAAAACTTGGAAAGTCCTGAATATAACCATTCAGCTACCAATTTGACTTCATTAAACTATTAAATCTCACTCAATAGGGTTTTCAAATTGAAAAATCTCACAACGCACATTCACTAAAATTGGTTCTAGAATACTTAAACCCATGTATTTTCTAACTTTATGGCCTAAAACTCTTCCGAAAAATGCAAAAGATTCAAAATGATCTTAGCTTGATTCTTCACCAAATGAAGAGATCTTTGGCTCAATTAGAAGCTTTTCTCTTCCTCTTCCTCTTTCTCTTCTTGAACCACTGCAAAATCTCTCTCAAGACTAAGAAATGTTGAAACCCTAGTTCATCTCTTTTCTTTTCTCTCAACCACCGAAATTCTCTTTTTTTTTTCTTTCTTATTTTCTCTTCTTATCTCCCAATTCATGTTTCCCCCTTCTTAAAAAGCAAGACTACATTTCTTTCTTCTATTTCTACCCTTAATGAGCCCAAAAAGCCCCTTTTGTCCTTCCTTATAGGCTTATGTTCTTTTAACCTTAAGTGTCTTGCCAAAAACACACCTTGAACATTCTTATAACCTTTACACTTTATTTCAATCAACCTATATCATATAATCTTTCTAACAATAACATAATAATTAATTTCCACAAAATTTCATAAAGACCTCATAATCAATGTAAATCATGCTTATTCATCAAGAAGAAAATTTTGGGGCCAACATTTCTCAATATACTCACATTTATACACAATTATACCCGAAATGTCAATGAATACATGTACAACCATTTTCATGTGAAACAATTCAATATTTATGTGTATGTGTATGACATATTATGCATGAGCATGAAAAATGTATTTCTAATCTCTCATTAATCACTCATATTTACTATTTTAGCCTCCCCGCACGTATTGGGATGTTAGAAAATGAGATATAGATAATGAGGAAAGTGAGTTAGTTCAAATGATACTCAAAACCTTGAAGAAGAAGATCGACCATAGAAGGCAAACAACTATTAGTGTATAAAGAGGGGATTTGTTCTGCATTGGTTTTTTCTTCATTAGGGACAATTTTGCCACATTCCTCCTAATGGAATGAATTTTCACCATCAAAAACTAGTCATCACGTTGACATTCCTTGATGAATTATGTTAGGATTTATAGTTTGCAGAAGTGAATATATAATAAAATTCAATATATTCAATGGGATTTTTTATGATAAGTGAAAGTGCTAAAGTTTAGTAGTTTTACATCCTCAATCTGCCTAATGAGATGAAAGTTACCCTTATTAAAATAAAAGTAATCCATTTACCCTTTATATCATATCAATATTTTAGAATTGAAAATAGATTACACATGACCATGTTCTTGATGTATAGAAATTTAGTATTATCTCTATAGGCTTATATTACTATTATTACAAAAAAAGAGTTAAATATTGTTCTAGACATTTCATCAAATAGTTTGTAGGCCTTCCTGAAAGAAGCTTTAAAGGTCATAAAAAGAAGTCAACCCATATACAACCAACAAAAATAAAGACAAAAAATCATCTTCGAAACATAACCATAAACACAACCCATACAACAAATTTAGAAAAAAGAACTCAAAATAAACACCTAAAGATATAATTAAAACTCAACACAAGATGTAGGGTTTTCAAATAGAAAAGAAGAAAAATATCGACACAGTTAAGGATTCTTCTTTGATGGTGACGACCATAATACACGAGACAAGCACAAGAGAGGGGACAATGGTTATTGGACTATGAAATGTAGACTAATGATGATGGCTAACACGAAAATGATGAGAGGTTCATTGTGGTAGTGATAAAAACCTAATACAAAATGACGTTGTTTCTTGTTGACTAATACGATGTCGTTTTCGATTTTATTAGAAGAAATATAGTACAATCTTATTAGTAACAAAAAATGGTTGCCAATTTGATTAAGTGAACAAATTTTATAATACAATAAGCTAATTACCATATATGGCCATAATAAAAATAGCAGTTTATTAGAAATAATTTGGAAAATATTTGATTAAGTGAACAAATTTGACCCTATATATACTTTTTATTAATCATTTTAGCACAATAAAAATTGTTTGAAAATTTGCATCAAACTTCTTCTATACACTTTGTTCTAATGGATAATTGGACTAAGAGGTTTGAATAGATTAAGTTAACTTATAAGAAATAAAAGGTAGGCAAGAAAACATGTTACAAAATTAAGATAACGCATTCAAGATAGCTAATGTTTCATCTAGGAGACATGTTTGGGATTTTAGAGATAATAATAATAGCAGTTTAATTATAAATAATTTCCAATATATTAGAAAATGATAATCAACATTATTAATTAACAATTTCTAATACTTGATGTTAATGATGATGATTGCATAACTGTAAAACAAATTTAGTTAACAAATTTGATTGTAATATATATTTTTTACTAGTCATTTTAGCAAAATGAAAAATTGTATGAAAAGGTTTAGTATTGCTAACGGTTTATCAATTTGGTAGCAAAATGTTGTACAATTTACGATACTATCTTATTTTCGTAGCAAATGTTTTACATTTGGCTACTAAATATAGGTTCGTCACTAAATGTACTGAATGAGAAAAAACTTTAGCTGAGATAATGTCAACTATGGGATGACAAACGATGTCATCCCATCATCTTCTAAACACAAACGCGCTAACCCTCCTTGTCTCCTCTTGACTTATCAACCCCTTTCTCCTTCATTTTTTTTCAAAACCTAAGTTTTCTACCTTTGTTTTTGCCCTATCTTCTCCTTTGTCTTTGACGTTGTGAATGAGTCTTCTCCCTAGAATTTCTCTCTTCATCTAGTGAGTAGTGTTGATCTTTTTATTATATTTTGTCATTGAAGCCAAAAATAGTATCACAGTTTTGTGTTATGTTTTGAGTTTGTTGTTGATTTTTTTGCATTAATTGATGATGATAATAGGTTAAGTTGTGCAGAAGTTGTGTTATTGGTGTTGAAGAAAGGAAAACAAATGTTTTTGATCGTGTTCTTAAGTTGAAATATACCTGCCCATAAGGTGTTCAATAAAAGTCCTGATTGTGTTTTGAGTTTGTCATGTATTTTTGCAAGCTTCTATTATGTTAAAAATTATATTAAACTGATATTCAATGTTTCCTGCTGAGTACTCGTACAAAATAAATAAAAACATGTTTTGGAAGCTTGGAAATTTAAAGGCATTAAATTGAGAAGAAAATTAAACCGAGGGAAGTCTCTATATTTCCAGTTGAGAGTTAAAAATCTCTAAAAGAAGTACAAGAATAAATCTTCACTTATAACTTCCACTACCTTCAACCTTCTCAAGAACCAAATAGTGTTTGAAAAATGTTAGAGGCCAAAAAAAAAAGTTATCTGTACAACCCTACAAATAGAAAAATCTTTGAACTATTTTAAAACAACATAAACAATTGTGATATGATCTGAACATGTTCTAGAAATTATGTATTAGACTTCCAGTAAAAGCGTTCAAGATTCGAGTCTAAGGCCAACAAAACAATAAAAGAACTTTAAGCATCTTATTAGAAACTACAAATTCAATTTAATATGTTAAAAATCTATTAACTCATAACAAAAATGAACATTTTATTATGATACCAAATCATATGTAAAAGAATTGATCATTTGATTTTAAAGAATTAAGAAGTAAGTTTAAAAAAATTATAGTGTCGTAAAGCAGAAAATTGTTTAATGATTTATGATGTTTAATAAAATATAGAGATAAACATACAAACAACTCTCAATTTAAAGCCTTCTCGGTTCTTACTTTTAGCTTTTGAAATAATGATTTATGACGATTAATAAAATATAGAGATAAACATACTAACAACTCTCAATTTAAAGCCTTCTCGTTTCTTACTTTTAGCTTTTGAAATTATTCTCACTTACAAGTTCTAACTATAACCATCCCTTTTGTTGCAATTTATAGTGCCTTTTAAAAAAATATTTCATTCCTTGGTTGTAGTATATAGCAATATGAATGTATTGGCCTCTTAGCCTTTAAATTAATCATATTGTATTTTATTAAACACATATTTGTTTTTTTGCAGGTTATAATCTATGTTTTAGATCATCGATAACCCACCAACCTTGTCGTTCTTTTTTGTACTCTGCCATTATCCATCTATCCAAGTAAGTGTACCAACTAATGTCCACATATTTTTTACTTAACAGTACGTGAGTTTTATCTCAGTTTTTATGTGATTGCAATTAACAAGTAAGTTCTGTGTTATGGTTTGCAATATTCTTATAAACATAGGATGGTATATAAGTCGAAAACAAATGATGCAGCTCCAATGAGGCTTATCAGTGAAAAATTCCACGAGCCTAGGAGTGATAGCAAGAAGTCCTTTTCTCGATTAACAAGTGGAAACAATGCCACGTACCTTGATGTTTCTTTTCTTCCGAACTTTGTTTGTAGAATCTTCAACTAGGATGTGTTATGGATTTGTGTTAATGCAAATGATGTGTTGGTTTTATGTAATGGTTTGCAATATTTTTAGAAACATAGGATGGTATATAGTGTAACATCCCCTCACCAATTGGAAAGGGTATTTTGGTCATTTTTGAAAGGGATAGAATCATTGAAAGCGTTTCAGATATATTCATGCATTCATATATGCACATGAATAATAAATAGTGAATATTT
>JAOQMP010062768.1:0-10534 GCA_027563575.1 Erythroxylum pedicellare | reverse complement strand
CATACAATCGATTTTTTTTAATGACAACTATTATCATACTGTTGCCAAGCCTTTAGTTGTAGTCCACTATTATGTTTTTAGTAGGCTAAATTAAGTGGAACAATTTCATCAAGGGACTATACCTTTTAGCTCTACTCAATGCAACCTCTTGCATCTTGCTATCATAGTGTTCATATACATCTTACATGTTATCATTAAAGTTTATGAGATATTAGTCAACTCAAAATGTTAATACATTTTGTCATCTATATGATTTTGACATATCTTTACAACTTTGTTTCCATATCCTCAGTAGGATTATAACAAAATTGCATTATGAATATACAATTTTCTATCTAACTTTTGATAATTTTTCTCAAACATATCCTATGTCCAAGAACTTGGGTTCACTAACTTAGTATCAACTATACTAAATAAGGTAAATTTCACTAAAAACAAAATATGTGTAAGAGAAGCAAGTAATCAATTATATGTCATGACTACCAAATAAGATTAGAACTTTAATCATGCATTTGGTTAATTCCACTATTTTATTTGAAATAATAGCTCTCACTACTATTCAGAAAGATTACTCTAACCTTTCTAGTGGACTTGAATCCCATTTAAATATAATTGATCTTGAGTTTGCTCAACAAATCAACTAGACCTAAATTAGGAAGAAAACAACTTTATCAATCACATCTCATGTGACTCTTAGATCCATTAGGTGACAACTCTTGCCAAAACATATCTAATATGTTATTCCTAACCCTGCCTCTAAATTCATGTGATCATGAGTTTGCTTATCCAAATCACTCAAATTTAATTAAGTGAAACCCACTATTATAAGAATAAACATGTTCAGCTTAAAGTGGCCTTGAATTTAATCAATAAGTCTACAATAAACATAACTCTAGTTTATTCTTATAACAATGAAAGGTAGCAATTACATTCTCAATGTATACTTAATATTTAACGAGGGATTTTAACTTCATATGTCTCATCAAATAGAAAATTGCATGTAAAATATCATATATATATAAAACATACAGTTTAACATGCATCCAATATATATATATTAGCTATATAAATAACGTATGCATCTTATGCACTCCTAATCAAATTGTATGCATAAAATATCAAGCTTCGTTGATTACAGTTATTGATCTTCATAATCTAAAATAATATTTCCAACTCTTTGGAAAAATTAAATTAGATTAAACTCCTTGATTCCTAATATAAACTAAATTCCTATTCTAAATATAAATTTATTTTGATTTGAAAACAATTTTCAAATTCAACTGGAAACTATTTCCAATCATCCTGATCCTTAAATAAAATGTAATTGAAAAAAAATTTCAATAAATTATTCTACTTACTTATTATAATTTAGATAGACTCATTTTTCAAAATTATATAAGTAACACATTCTAATAAAAATAGAAAACTATTTATAATCTAATTAGAAAATTATTTTCTAAGTTAAAAGAAAACTACTTTCAAAATTAAAGAAAATACTTTTAAATTTCATTAAGAAAGCCCTTTATAATATTTATTTATAGATTAATTTCTTAATAAATTAGAAAACCTTTTTTTAATAAATTAGAAAACTATTTTCAAAAAAATTAAAGAAAGCTCCTTTTCTTGATAAATAAACGAAAACACGTTTCAAAATTTAATCAAGATAATATCCTTTCTAATAAATCAAGAAACTTATTATTTATAAATAAAGAAATGATTTCTAAATAAATACAATAAAAATTCTCTAAACAAATAAAATTTAATCAAGAAACATCTTTCTTAATTACTTAAGAAAACACTTTTCTTAATTTTAAGGAGTTAAATTAATTAATTTCAATCTAATTGAAAATAATTAATTTTAATTTTATAAATTATTTCTAATTAATTAATTTCAATCTAATTGAAACTAATTAATTCTAATTTTAGAAACTGTTTTTCTAATTAATTAATTTCAATCTAATTGAAACTAATTAATTTTAATTTTAGAAACTACTTTCCTAAAATTAATTAGGAATCAATATATTATTAATCTTAATCAAATTAAGAAAATAATTACCTTAATTTTGGAATTAAATTGATAACTAATTTAATTTAATAATTCAACTCTTTAAAAAATTAAACTAAATTCTAAAACATTCCTAATAAAATCAACCATTTGAAAACAATTTCAAATCATTAGAAAAGAGCTTTCAAAATTTATTAGGAATTTCGTGCTACTCAATTTCAATTAACCATATTTAATTAAAAAGAAAGCTTAAAATTATAAAAATTAAATAAAAAGTGGGTGGAATGTCTAGCCTTGTACTGCAGGTGCCTAGTCAACTAGATAATTTTATTGGCGCATGCATTGCAGCTCCTGACCGACGCTGTTATTGCTTGAGGGGCATGTGTAAGCATTCTCCAGATCTAGGGTTGCTAGAGTTATTCGCGCCGCCACCTCTAAGCCCCAGATACCTCTCCAGCGGGAGATATCACCTTATTGGTAAAGTTAATCTGCCACACAACTATAATCACGCACGAGGTCGTACGAACAATAGAAATTTGTTGTTGAGAGAGAGAGAGAGAGAAAGAGACTTACAAAGAAAGATATATAGAGAGAAGGATTTCATTCGTTGTAACAAAACATGTCGTATACTATGTTGGGACATGCTTTAATACATTCACGAGTTATCCAATATACTCGGGTACAGATGTCGCCTTATGGTCTTATTCTAAACATTATGTATAATACTAGTTAACATTCTGGATATTCTGCGCTCTTACTGACGTTTCTTCATCTTCGACAACCTCCGCAACAATTCCCTTCCCATGAATGTCTTTGTCCATCAAGTTGACTTCTGGAAACTGCTTTTGGAGGTTGAAAACATACTCCCATGTAGCACTACTGTTCTCCCCATCTAACCATTGAATCAACCATTGTGTAACTACCCGATTGTTCCTTTTAGTAATCCACCTATCTAATATTGCTACTAGAACTTGTTCTACAGGTGTAAGAAACTCTAGTAGTGATGAAGAATTGCAATTTTGCCCCTCATGTGTCTTCTTAAGCTGTGATACATGAAACACTGGGTGTATTGCTGCCTTGGTTGGAAAGTCCAACTCATAAGCCACCTCTCCAATACGTTGAATCACCCTATATGGCTCGTAGTACAATGGAGATAGCTTCTAATTGCTCCTCCTTTGTAAAAAAAATTGCTTGTATGGTTGTAATTTTAACAATACCATGTCTCTTACCCTAAATTCTCTCTCTAAACGCTTAGAATCTACATAATGCTTCATGCGATTTTGGGCCCTTTGTAGATGAAATTTTGTGACCTTGAGCATAGCCTCTCTGTTGTTTGAAACTTGATCAACCTCTGAGACCTTCGAATACTTTGCAATGTAAGGATTATACAATGGTGGCAGATAACCGTATAGAACTTCAAATGAAATGGTGTTAATGGTAGCTCAGTAAGTGGTATTGTACCACCATTCTGCTAACGCTATCCATTCTCCCCATTTATGAGATGTTTCTCCACAGAAACAATGCAAATATGTCTCAAGAATTTTTTTTACTACCTCCATCTGTCCATTCGTTTGTGGATGGTAAGCGGTCAAATATTTCAACTTAACCCCTTGCAACCGAAGAAGCTCCTGCCAAAATTTGCTCAAGAAAATCGAGTCTCATTCACTAACAATGGACTCCAACATTCCATGTAATTTAAACATATTATTAAGGAATAATTCAGCTATATCATAAGCGGAATAAAGGTGTTTGACAGGAATAATGTGAGAATCTTTGGTGAATCGATCTACCACCACTAATATAACATATTTCACTTCAAAACACGTAAGCTCTCCATAAAATAAATACTCACCTCCTTTCAACTTCCTTCTAGTATCTTAAGAGGTTGCAGTAATCTGGGGTAAGTAGAATTATTGTGTTTATTTCTTTGGCAAATGGTACAATTTTGAATATAAACCCTCATGTCTCGAGCCAAGCCCTTCTAGAAGAACATTTTATGTAGCTTCTTTGTAATGGCTACGACACTTGCATGCCCTCATCATCATGACTAATGCCAATGATTTGTTGATGGATTCTCAGGTTGGCGCCCATTGCTAAACGTCCCTTCTATCTTAATGACCCATCCTTCCATTCATAAGCACAGGGTTAGTATTGTCATATTCCAATGTCTTGATTAAGTCTCGAATTACTTCATCTTCCTACTAACTCTTTTTTATTTCTTCTAATAGCTCACCATGCACTTGTGATACTGATATCATTAACATTTTTGCACTTGTGATTCTTGAGAGTGAGTCCGCGGCGACATTCTCTTTACCACTTCGGTATTGCACTTCAAAATTATAGCCAAAAAGCTTCGATAGCCATGATTTTTGAAATGAAGTCGATAGACGTTGTTCTAGCAAGTATTTTAAGCTCCAATGATCAGTTTTGACGACAAAAGATCTAGGACTCAGGCAGTGATGCTAATGCTTGATGGCCTTAATTACCACCAAAAATTCTTTTTCATAAGTGGATAACCCATAATGTCTCCTCGCCAATGACTTACTTAAGAAGGCAATGAGATGGCCTCCTTGTTACAATACCGCACCTATTCCTTGCCCACTTACATCAGCTTCAATTACAAATGGTTTGGAGAAGTTTGATACTAACACTAGGGCTGACATAATTGCTTTCTTCAATCTCTTAAAAGTCGTATATTCCTCCTGATGGCAATTCCAACTGGTTAATTTTTCCTTCGTAAGAAATTCCGTTAGTAGTTTTGCTGTTACCCTGTATCCTTTAATGAACCTCCTATAATACCCAGTAATTCCCAAAAAACCCCACAACTCCTTAACACACATCGGTACAGGCCATTCTTCGATTGTTCTTACCTTTAACAAATTAGTTGCCACTCCTTCTTCTGAGATAGTATAACCCAAGTAATCCACCTGTCGAGCTCTAAAAGCACATTTGCTTCGTTATAGAAATAATCGATTGCCCAATAATATCTGAAGAGCTACTGAGATGTGTTCTACATCTAATGTCAATGATGAACTGTATATAAGTACATCATTAAAAAAAAGTAAGATGAAACGACGCATAAATGGCTTAAACATTTTGTTCATTAATTGTTGCAATGTGGACAACGCATTTATCAGCTTGAAGGGCATCATCAAGAACTCGTAATGTCCCTCATACATTTTGAAAGAAATCTTTGAGATATCTTCCGGTTTCATTCAGATTTGGTGGTAACTTGAATGCAGATGCAACTTAGAAAACCAACTGGCTCTATGTAGTTCATCAACAATTCTTCAATAAGGGGTATCGAAATTTGTCTTTCACCATATATCTGTTCATCTCCCAATAGTCCATGCACATTCTCCACGATTTGTCCTTCTTCTTGACGAAAACTATTGGCGACGCATATGGATCATAGCTGTGGCAGATGACCCCATGCTTTATGAGTTGCTTGACCTCTTATTCTATTATATCCTTTTGGGTCCCTGAATAATGGTATAGCCTCACGTTGATTGCGTCGACTTCATCCATTTGCACAATCTGATGGTTGTACTTGTGATTCGGAGGGAGATGAGACAGCTTCTGGAACACCTCTACATAATCAAACAATACTGCATTAATCTCATTAAACACACCTCCTTACTCCTCCATCATTAGCATCTGTTGGAGTTGACATTCGATTGGAGTGGAAAGTTGTATCATGAGCAACTGGCCACTCAACGAACACTGTAGAGCCTTCTCGAACAATTTGCTTGAAACGACTCTTGATTTGCCTTCTGGATTTCCCTGTAAGGTCACCACTCTCCCCTCCCAACTAAACGTCATTGTCCGACTCCTAAAGTTGCATAAGATGTCGTTTAATCCCACCAACCATTGAACTCCTAAAACGATGTCATAGCCTCCTAACTATAATAATAGAGCGTCCATACTGAATTGCATGCCTTGTATAGACCATGCAAAGTTCCTGCAGCATTATTGACATTCCAGTTGTAAACCTCTTCCCACCTTAATTGAAATGAGATCAATTTCTTTGAGGTCACACTTCCCTTTCCTTACCACCGCAATGTCCACAAAATTGTGTGTACTACCATTATTATTGAGTATGTGAATTTGTCGTCGTTGATGCATCCCCATTAATCGCATTTGCTTAAATTCTATCTCCCCTGAGAATCCTAACATTGCTTGCATGGAAACTATGGGGCAGTCTTCGTCTACACACCCTTCCTCTAGATCCTCCTCCTCCTAGTCAGGTGATACTTTCCCACTGCCATTTTCTTCAGAAACTACGTAAAACTATAGGTGGCTCTTGTTACATTTATTGTCACGCCCAAATACCCCCTGGGGGGATATGTGAATGCCACACAAGACAGTACAAACAAACTAAAACATTTTGCGGAAGCATAGCATTCAAAAATCTTCCATTAGAAGCAATTCAGAACAAACATACATCATATTATATGTTAAACTTAAAACAAATTTCTTTTAAAGCATACATATATTATATCACATGGACTTAATAAAAATTTGTCCCAAAAATCGACACCAGCCTGAAAATAGTTATTACAAAAAGTTACCACAATTTAAAGTTATAGACTTTATATACAAACAAAAATAAACTCAAAATACATTTTTGATCAAAACAAGACTCAGACTCCATTGGACATTGCAGTTGACTTGTCCCAGTCTTTAATATCCTCGCTCTGAACCTGCACGGGGCAAATCCACCGTGCTAAGCATATAGCTTAATGAGTAATAACTAATGTACATTATAAAATTACTTTAACAATAAATCAAACATAATGCATTTCAGAACAGATTTTATAATTAACATAATTCTATAACACAAGAGGGTGTAAACCCTTAAGAATCAAAACACAATTTAGTTTATGTCAGAATCGAACAGATATCATAATATAAAATTATATGATTGCTAAATCCATTTACAAAAGTAGGTAACAGGACTTATATAAAAGAGACCAAAGTCCCGAAACCGAAGTGTCCAGAAAAGACTGAAGTCCCAACACTGAAGTGTCCAGAAGAGACTGAAGTCCCAACAACGAAGTGTCCAGAAGAAATCTAAATCCTGACACTAAAGTATCCAGAACAGACCGAAGTCCCAACACCGAAGTGTCCAGAAGCAGCTGCAGACCCTTTTAGGCATGCCTATTTACCCACGACTAGGACTTGACTGTTAATAAACCAAATAAGTTCATTTCATATGCAAAAATAATTAATCAATCATATTTACATGCATCAAACAATTCAGACATTCATTGTCTCAAGTTCTAAACACAATTAGTATAAATACAATTCAATTTAGTACTAAACAGGATAAAGTAAAATGTGAGCGTCCTAAAGATTACCGACGGCTTTGCAAATTATTCAATGTTCCAAATCAATAGCAAACAAAACAGTCAAGCAAAACTATCAAAAATTACTTACTGAATTACTTACAAAATTGATCATCTAAATTACTTACTAAAGTTTCCTTATTGCTTATTGCCTCGAAGTCTCGGTAATATCTGGAATTGGTCGCTCTATGGGTTCCTCTAAAATATTTAATACAAACACATATCACTATTGTGCATAATTATTAATTTAGTTATGCACATTCATGTATACTAAATAAGTATGATGCATGTCCATGACTAATTCTCGGGTTTCCTATCCTAAATCTTGTCACATGATCAATCATGTGAAACCATACTTAATTGCTCAATCTAGATTTATCTCACATCCAACTTTCGGGTCAACTTTGTTCAATTATTCTCATTAGGAAGGTGAGGTACTTTGATAACACTTCCTTCTAAAAAGTTGTTCTTCCATGTCTTAAGTTTGTAATGAAACCAAGATCATTCCATTTGGTTTAATATGTTGAAAGTTATACTCAAAAGATTTCAGACTATTCTTAAGCTTCAATAGAATTCTTGTCTTAAATTAAAATCAGATTCTAAATTCTTAGAGGAAGAATTAGAATTCAACATCTTCATAAAATCTGTAACATTATGTTTCTAGTTTAATCAAAATTAATAATCATCTCAATCAGAGATTTAGATAACAAGATATAATCAAAATACCAAAGTATGTTTAGTAAAAATCATCCCAGTTATCATACTTCAACACAGTCACATTTCCATCTTAAATTCATCAATCAATCTACCTCAGATGATTATAATTTTTAGTGGAGATGAAAATCAATGTCTTATGAGTTCATTAGTTTAATAATTAAGTCATTTGGATGTCGGGTGAAGAAGTTATAACAAAAAGGATCAAAGTATATTCAAAAAATAACCTCTTTCGGATAAACAGGGAAGTCGCAATTGTGTACATGCATGACCGCGACACTACGGGTAGTCTTGCGAACTCGCGATCGTGTACATGCATGACCGCAACACTCCAAGTGGTCCTACGAAGTCGTGATTGTGTACATGCACAACTATGACATTCCTAGTGGACCTGCGAACCCTTCTTCTTCACCATACCTATTTTTTTCCACCTCTTCCCAAAACAAACTTTCGATTCACTTTTACACAATCATTTTCATAATAAAAACGAAGGATTTAGGCTAAACTTTCTTCTAAACAATTGTTTCTTTATATCTCAAGTTTCTAATGACACCAATGTTATGCAATTTCATTCATTATTTTGAAAGTTATCTCCAAAATGCTACATATTGTTTATAAACAGTGACATAATCTAGACACTCCAATTCAAGCCAAATTTTGACACCGTTAGTGATAGAAATCAACATAATCCAGACACTCCAATTCAAGCCAAATTTTGACACAGTTAGAGATAGAAATCAAATTTGACTCCTTCATGAAAGTTGTAGATATATCTTTCTAGTTTAATCTGAATTTAACTTCATCCAATTTGGATATTCACAAATCAAGTTATTCCTTAAATACAGATGTATGTTCAGTAAAATATTGCATATATCATATTCTAATAACTATAACCCTTCATCTTGTTAATCATATCACCGAATTTGCTTCTTCTTTCACCAGCCACATATGCATCAACACCATTTACACATGTAACAATCCACAAGTATGAAAATATAAACCATTCACTCATGCATCCATTTAAAACATTAAAATATGTATAAAACTTACTTGTTTTAAGTTTCTCTCACTTCAGCAAAAATTTCCAAAGATGGGCAAAGCAACTAATAGATTTCGATGTTGGATTACAGAAAGGTTTGTAACAATCAAGTCCCTCAAATGGCAGAAGACTCACAAGGTGTAATGTGGGTAAGCCAATAACACCAAAAACGCAGAAGTTAGGCGTTTAAACAATGGATGAGCAAGAAGGAAGATAGTGTTTTCGGTGGAGACAAAACAAAGAATACACAAAAATGTGACTAGGTGGCTCCATCCCTCATTGACACATGTCCTTCCGCATGTCATTCATTTGTCACCATTTAATTAGCCCATATGTCATTTACTAATTGCTCCACTTGTCTCATAGTAATTTGTCCAATTGTCAATCCATAATTAGTTCACTTGTCAAATAATTTCTAATACAATTGTCACACTTCTATTTGTCTCTTATTTCTATATTATTCCTAGTCTAAAATACCTCAAAACTTTGATAATTCTCCAAAATGTCTGAAATGTCTCCAAAAATGCAAAATTAAGTCTAATACACACCAATTCAATTTTCAAAACAATAAATCTATAATTCACACTTTATTACATTAAAATCATTCATACCTGGAAACTCTCAACGAATACATGTACAAATATTTGTATGTGTCCATAATCGCATATGCATATATAAGTGAAAACTCAATTATGCAAAGTATAAAGTGCACTGAAATTCCTTAATATTCTAACCCCTGACACGGGGTGTTACATTTATGGCCAAACGTGTACTTCTCATCACACCATAAACAAAGCCCCTTCGCCTTTTTTTCATCAAAATCTCTACTATTGATAGGTTTTGAAGATTTGTAAGATCACACCGATGGTGATCGTAGTGTTGAAGGTGGTGTGCGTAATATACCTTCTATGCTCAGATTGCAATTAATTGTTATAGAGTGAGGTGCTCTTAAGGTCAAGTTGAAATTATTACCATTAGTCACTCTCCTTGTGGAATGGGTTCTATTTAACATAAAGTTCCCTGTCGACATAAGTATTGCTGCCTATTTTGAGCTAACGTATAGGCCTGATGCAATGAGCGAGGTTCGTGCAACTACACGTAAACACCAATCTCCAGTTTAAGGCCCTTAACAAAAAACCTAACTAAGTATTCCTCTGAAAGAGAAAGCCTATTAGAGTGATGATCAAACTGAGCACAATATTCTAGTATTGTCCCGTTTTGCTTCAACTCCTTAAAATCCCCCACAGGATCATCAAAAATTTCTACGTTAAACCTCTATTTAAGAGTCCTTGTGAATTTTGCCCACTCCACCACCTTTGTTTTATTACGATTTCTGATGAATAAACGATACCATTCATGTACACGTTCATCCATATGAAAAATGGCTACGTTCATCTTCATTTTCTCTAGAGTCTGGTCTAACTGAAA
>JAOQMP010062758.1:0-10534 GCA_027563575.1 Erythroxylum pedicellare | reverse complement strand
AAACATCATTTGGTATTTTTTTATAACTTCTTCACCCGATGTCCAAATGACTTGATTCTTGAACAAAGAGCCTCCTAAGAGATCTTCATCTCTACCAAAAATGATAGCCATTTGAAATGGATTGATTTATGAATTTAAGATGAAAATGTTGACTGTGTTGAAGTATGATAACTGGAATGATTTTATGGAACATACTTTGGTATTTTGATTATATTTTGATCTATAGGTTTTCAAATGGAATGATTTTTAATTCGAATTGAACTAGCGACATAAGTATACAAAGTGTCTGAAGAGAGTAAATTCTAATTCTATCTCTACGAATTACATATTCTGACTTGAAGTTGATTATATAGTATAGTTATGTTTTAAGAACACTCCAAAGTAAATTGAGTATAACTTTCAGATTTCTAAATCAATTATATGATCTTGTCATTATTAGAAACTTAAGACATTGAAGAACAACTTTTTAGAAGGAAGTGTTGCCTAAGTATGTTAATTACCTTATCAAAATGATCATGCAAAGTTGACCTGAAAGTATTTATAAGAAAAATCTGAAATGATCAATTAGGTTATGAAATTAGTTTCACATTGGTTTATTGTGATCCAAACCTAAAGTACAAATTTTATTTATGAGGGTTTTGATATCTGAATGATTTGATGATAAGAATTCGATAAGATACCTGGATTTGTCATTGAACATACATGATACATGAAACATTGATACATGTGTTTATTCTATACATAAGCGCTCTAGTAATATGAAATTGTTTTTATTATATATAGACAAACAACTAGAGCGATCACTTCCAGATATTGCCCAAACGTCCAGGCAATAGGCATAAGGAAGCAACTGTGAGTAACCTAAGATGATCTCACTTTATTTTTTATGTTCTATATATTATTGCATGGTATTGATATATTACGGAACTATATTGACTGATTGTGTACTGAATTCTGGACAATATATGTCCGAGGTATTTGATGCATGCAAACAATATTGGAAGTGATACTTGTATATGAATGAGACTGCCTAATTGAACATTCTTATTCTCAAAAAAAAAGTTGAATGCCGGACCTAGTCTGATGACTACTGATACTATGACTGTTATACTGTGATAATACATGCAAGTGAAATTGATTGAATTGATGACTGAATTGTGACATGCATATCATTTCAATGTATGTAATATAAAGGCATTGTAACTAGAGTAGCCAGTATGAATGCGCTTACATATAGAGCTTTGCTCCGTGATTACTGTTGCTGCATATAGAGCTATACCCCATGATACTGTTTCTGACTGAGCCCTATGAGCTAATATCTGTATCTGAAAGGCACTTGATCATAACACTGTAAAAATGAATGTGAGTCTTATACATATAGCATTCATATATAATCGAAATTCATTGAATGATTTTCAAAGCTATAATGAAATGATTTGACTATTTGAACTGTGTTATTTTATGATGATTGTGTTTGTAAATATCTGTTCTGATTCGCAATGATTACATAATATGCCATGTTAATGTGAGCATTTGGAATATAAATGTTCTGAATGAATATTTGTAAAATATGTGATTTATGTATATGACCTGGGTGAAATCATCAATGATGGTTCGCTCATTGAGTTCGCAAAACTCATCAAAAATTGCAATGTGATTTTCAGGTACGAGATAGGAGACCTAGTTTCTTAATCTAGATTAGAGGAACATTTTGGACTAGTTGTGGCTCAGAGGTCTGTCAGCTGTCATAGGAAGAGTTGTAATTTGTATTTTGTAGGTTTTGCCTAGAACTTGAATAAAGTTTGTAAAATACAGTGTAAGCTTTCGTGAATGAATGCAATGAAAGGTTTTTAATTTTCTTGACTTTTAATTGAGTTAGTTGATGCCATGTGTAAGTTTATTTTATTTTTTCTCTAACATACCATTATCATAGGATATGTACTTGAATGTCCTTAGATGTTCGGGTATATACTTTATGATAGTGGGATGTTACATATACCTTCATCAACATGTAATATTTCAATTGCGGTATAATTTAGGGCCTTATAAATAGACCAAGTTCGGTTTGAAGTTGAGCATAAAATTGGTAATCACACTAAGACAAGCTTTTGGAAAGATAACTAGAGTAATGGATGTCCCCTTTTTAGCATTAATAAATGTACTATTTTAAGTAACTCAATTCCAAACAAGGCTTCAATTAGAGATGTTCTTGAAATCAATATAATCTTATAGAAAGGGCATGGCTCCATCTTATAATTGGATCCCCTTTCTCTTTTAATCATTGTTAGTAATAAGGACAATATTAATTGTCTAAGGCACTTTTTTGGATGCTTCAATAATCAATCTTATAGGCAAATTTTAAGAAACAAAGGCTCCAAGTGAACTAGTATAAAAATATTGGTTTAAACAGGCTAGTCCTAAAATCTATTTTTTCTTCTCGCTTGCTTATAGATTAAGGCTCAACACAATTGATAGAATGAAGGGCAACCATAACATCCCAAATTATTATTCTTTGCATAATCAAAAGTTTAAGTCAATTAACCATATTTTTTTTAACGTAACTTCTCTTATTACATTTGGAAAGAGGTTCTTAAACTCTGAGCCTCTACTCCATCTGAAGATTGGTTAAGGATCATTAGTTGGATACATCAAAGACAAAGTACATACAAAAGGGACAATTTTATCTTTAAATTTTCATTTGATAATCTAGTATATGCTATATAGAGAGAAAGGAATTAGAGAATATTTCAATATAAGGTTTCACATTAATATATGCTAAATAGATTATTTTTTAAAATTATTTCTAAAGCAATAAACTTATATTTTAATGTTTTATAGGATTTTGTACTTAAAATTACATATTATTTCACGTTTTATTTTAGTCTCTTAAAGGAAAAGGAATAAATTTGGTGCGGATTTAAGTAAACTTCAAGCAATTTTGGCATATTTTAAAAGGAATAACTTATAATACAATATCAACATGGTAACATGTTACTTCCTAGGTTCTAATACACCCTATTCTATTTCTTAGGAGATTTTTCGCATAATCAACATGGAACTAACTTACACCCATGTTTTTATTAGTTTAAAATGAGAGGATTATATTTCTCTACATATCTATGACATCCCACTATATTTAGCCCATATTAGCCAACATAGTGGTAACATGTATCTAGGTTTTTTTTTCTATGTTGACAGTGATTTATTATGTAAAAGTTCTAGAAAGACAGCTTAAGTAAAATGAGAGCCTAACATAGTCTTGTGTTAAGGTCGTGTTGATGAAAAAATTAAGGATTCAAGTTTCTAAAGGAGAGGTGATTGAAAAACAACGAGGGAATTTTTCTTGGAGACTAAAACTTCAGTTTGGATATAGAGAGAAGAAATTTAAGAGTTAAGAAAAAAATGTGGGTTTAAAGAGAAGATAATCTTCAAGTAAAACAAGAAGATCATTAAGATTCATTAAGAACTTTCAGAAAACAAAGCATGAGAACTCAAACTTCTTTCTTATTATTTATTGTTGGTTTTCTTTATTTTACTATCAACTAATTAGGATATGTAGATGGATGATTCGTAAAATTTATGTTTTAAGATGATTTCTTTGGTCTAATAAAATTTTTTTGTTTCTTGAAATATTTTTATTCTTTTATATTATGTTAGATTAAAGTAACCAACAAAAAAAGATTCATCATTCATCATTCATAATTCATATATATTACTAAAGCAACAAATGAAAAAAGTTATATATAACCTAGGTTACAACATGAGTAATAAAGATTGAATGAGTTCATAGCTATACAATCCACAATCATCTTAAGTTAGGGTAAAACTTATCGTGAAAACTCATTGATCAAATTAATGCATTCTTAGGAAGTGTTGATATAAGAAAATCTATTGTCAAAAATACTTAAGAATAGGTGTTGTATATGTCTTGACTGTGAGCATATAGTTATAATTTATAATTCTTATCTATTTAAGAACCTAGACTTGATCACTAAATCGAGATAAATTAAAACATAGCAAAGTGCTAGAGGTATTCCTATCTAGATCTTCTTAATCAAATAATTTCTTATTCATGATTATTTCTTTTCTTTAGTTCTCTAAAAAAATTTCATTTAGTTAATTATATTTTTCAATTAGTTATTCATGCTTTTAGATTAGATAATAAAATTATAGTTAATATCAGTAGTTACGGTCTCTCTAGGATTGACAATTGACTCACATAGACTATACTATAGAATAACGATAGGTACACTTTCTGATATGATTTCTTTATTATGTCTCTTTATATTTTGTTTATATCACATCAAGTTTTTGGTGCTATTGTCGAGGATTGTGGTATTAGAAATTTCATTTTTATTTGTTAAATCTTATTTTTATTTGTTTTTTCTCTTTTGTTATTTGAAAAATAGTTTTTCTTGATATGTATCTTATGATTGTGATTACATTGCAATTCTAGATTCTTTAGTGTATGACTAGAAGTAGTCCCGAGACTCCACTTGAACTAGTCTCTGATATTGAATGGACATTGATTAAGAAGTTGAGAGAGAAATCTAAGAGTTCAATTATAATGACCATAAACAATGTTAGGATAAGCAAATTACACAATGGGGGATTATAGTATTCCTTTATTGACTAGTTTAAGTCTAGCATTTCATAACCCCAACATGATCTAGATGATACAATAGTTAGTACAATTTAGATTGCTAGATGAAGATCCCAATGTATATCTTGCTAAATCTATAAAAATTCATGACATATTCAAGCTAAATACAGTCTAAGAGGATGCCATTAGATTAAGTTTATCCCCTTTTACTTTGAGGGACCGAGTTAAGTAATGGATAAATTTAGTACCCCTAAGATCCATCACTATATGGAATGGGCTCAATGAGAAATTCTTAGCAATATAATTTCCTCAAATGCATCGATTAAAGCTTTGAAAAGATATTTTCTCCTTTTAACAACTAGAAGGTTAGACCTTATATGGTTCTTAAGAGAGATAGAAGAAGTTACTCTGAAAGTTCCCATACCATGGTCTTGACTTAGGTATACATATGCAAATATTTCACAATAGATGAAGTTACCTGACCAAGCAGCAAATAAATGAATCTTCAGAGGGAACTGCCATCTTTGAAACTCCTAAGGAATTACAAAATCTCATTGAGATCATTTTAATGAACAAGTATTAGTAGGTTAATCTAAGACTAAAGTCAAAGACAGGAGGTGTCTATAGTGTTAACATGGGGGAAACATTATAGCCAAAACTAGAGGCTCTAAGTAGGAAAATTAAGAACATAAGTTTGGAAGCACAAGTAGTGAAAGTAATGAATTATGGAATCAATGTTAGGGGATATCCCATTCATAAGTGTCAAGTAAGCTATACTTAAGGATATCAAATTAAGCAAGTTGATTTTGTTAGAAGTTATCCCTAAAATAACCTGACGACAACACTTACAATCTAAGATGAATAGACCATCTAAACTTCTCATATATAATAAAGGTAAATGTCTATATCTATATTTTAATGACAAAAATAGCAGTAAAGGAAGCCAAGTCTTAGGGAGATTGTATTATAATATATCACTACCACTGAGACTCGTATACAAAATCACCGAGACTCGCTTACAAAATTAAGAGGCTTCCATCCAAAATTTAGAATCACGTATTGGATACTTTACTAAACTTATCAGTGAAAGGCAGTTAGGTTCTTTGCCAAGTAATACTGATCCTAATCTAAAAGAGCAAGTGACTGCATTCAAGTTAAGGAGTTGAAAGAAGTTAGTTAAGAACATGAAAAAAAAGGAAAAGTTTATTGCTGAATTTTTAAATGAAAAACTTTCTTAACTGTAAGTATATAAATTGTATCCTATAGTATAAAAAGTGTTATCCCATTAAGATTATAGTAGTCACCTAAAATTATGCATAGGATGCATGATCATGCTAGAAACTTTCCAATCTGTTGCTTCCTTAAGCACGATTATATATGGCCATGCACGATCATGCTAGACATATTTCTCCAAAATTTTCATCATCTTTTCTTAACTTTTTCGTATCTCCACTCATCACCAAGCACATCAAACAATCATTGAAATATATAATTAAGATCAAACTCTTGCCTTAAACAATAATTAATCAAAAAAACATATAAAACACTAATAAGTTCTAAACATATGATTATCATCTAAGAAAACACTAAAAACATACTCTAACACTTAGAAAATACACTATAATTTACACTTATCAACAACCACACGCTTAAATCTTCGCTTATTCCTAAGCAAAACTAAAATCATGAAACCAAAAATACATACAAACTCACAAACACATAATCATGCATTAATATAATAATGGTGCAACGACATCTAATCTCCTGAACTTAACGTAGCTATAAACATCATTCACATAAAACATTTATGTTCAAATGCTTTGATTTAAATACACATATCAAACAAAATATTGACATTTATTCATACATCTATGACACTTGTAAGCATACACTCATTCTTATATACTAATTAAAGAGGTAGGCCATCAGTAAATACCCATGCATGAAATTCATTTTGAATTTGAACAAGAAGATCCATATGTTCTAGTTTATTGACAAAATTATACTTATCATTCTTGGTTGCAATTTCATTCTATTTTTTATGTGAAGACAAACATTTTGTTATGAAATCCCCCAGTTTCTCAGCTATATCACAACTCGTAACTGTCTAATAACTTTATTCCTAAGCTTTTTTTTTAACTTAGGAAATTTATTTAACATATTTTGTGTTTTTTTTCACATTTTACCTGTATTACTTCTTCCTATTCAAACACTCCCAAGAAAGGCTACTAATGATGTCTACCAATTTAAAGTAATTTAATTATCAATGTATGTAAAAAATGTCATAAAATGAAAGAATAAGTACAATATTCTAATTAGTATGCATATTCACCTAAAAAGCACTTATCACAAGCTAATGTTTCTTTATAAATAAATGATCATATTCATAGATAAGCTAATTCTTTCCATTTTATCCCATTGACACTTTCACACAATGCACACATCATGCAACAAAATGTTTACACAATGCTAATCTAATGAAAAACTAACACAATGTAAATGCAAATTCACACATAAATATGCAATTGCATATATATGCCCGCACTTGAACAACACATTGTCCTCAATATGGGAAAGAATGGAAACATAACCAAATGCAAACTAGTAAAATAACAAAAATTAAAAGAAATGGAAAAGAAAGGAAAGATTATTATAAAGATTGTGGAGGTGGAGTAGGAGATTGGACTTGGATGCCATGCACTAAAAAGAAAATTAGTAATTTCCTATTTTGGTAGCATTGATGTCACACTATCTCCTTTAATTGTTTCTCCATGGCATCCATGCGACCCTTAAGGAACTTGTTGTTGTCTTCAAGTTTGTTGAGCATAATCTCCTAGCCTTGTACTTCTTCATTCAACTATTCACTTGATGATATTTGTTGGCGTTGTTGTGGCAGTGCAGAACTGGAGCTTGCATGTCCTATCCTATGCTTAAATTTTGATTTAAAAGTGGGATCATGGAGTCCTATACGATGGGACTCCAAGATCTCATCCCTCCTTAAGTGAGTGTTATTTAATCAATCGGGCAAAATAACAATTAGTCTATCTAAACCAACATCATGGTAATGAGCCAAAGTAGTAATTGAAGTAATTATTATGCGAAAAATATGAGTCTATGTGCAAATTTTCATTTTATGATTCATACATTAAAGTAAAGATAAATCCTTTATAAAACATTTGTTACTCTGACTTTTTTCAAGCACTGTGTGACGTAAGAATTCATGGAGTAATAAGTGTTTCAAACTTCATATAACATTGTTTGTTGCATTATGTTGTTCAAATACATCCAACCCAATCAATTTATTCCAATAAGAAGTGGCATGAAAATCATTATGTGTTTCAACAATTTTTTATTTAGGGAAACCAAATATTTATTCCATAATAAAACCATTCATATTATATTGTGGCTTTTTAATATAAACAAAAGATTTTCAAACTTTTCAGCTCATAGGTCAATATAGTGTGAAATTCAAGAGTTAATTCTTCACAAACAATATAATCACAATGAATGAATTTATCCTAATGAATCTTAGCACTTAAAAATTTGATCTTTTCTTTTAAACTCAAATCTTCCAAATTTTCAAAATCAAAATACCTTGGTGCAATAATATTTTTGTATTAAAGTTTTTGAAACCTTTCAGCTTCTTCTTTGTAAAAGATCAAAAAAGGAGCAAAAAATTAGCCACCAAATCTCGTGTACCACATTTTAATGCCTTCTTTTTTCCTTTGGGTTTGAACTTGTTGGCAAATTTCTTAACTATCAGTGCCATGTTGTTGAAAAATTGCAATAGAAGCACAAAAAACACCAAACATGTAAGATAGAGAGTAAAAAAATTTCTTGCAAAAACTTACAAAAAGATTTTTTTTAGTTAAGAAACACTATATTTAAAGGCAAGGAATGTTAAAATGGAAGAAAAGAGTGAAATACTTGTCAAAAGTGAGTGAAAGTTAAGAAAAAACAAGAGATAGTGGGGGTTACTAATTAGAGAGAGAAAGATTTGAGGAGGGAGGGAGAAGAGGGATATAAATAGGTTAGGGTCTTAAGTGGGGGGTTAAAATTTTGGACCTCGAAAATGCCAGAGCCCAACTCCTTGCAGAAGATCATAAGAATTGAGTGTATGCCCCTTGTAGGGTTATTTCCATGTAATCTCCTTAACCATCATCAGTACATCTTCTTGCTCTAAAATTGAAAATCTTAAGGACTGAATTAGAATTTGATTACTTAAGATAAATTTAAGCTTTATGTCTCTAGTTTATTTATAAACAAAAATCATCTCATTCATAGCTCTAAAAATTTAGATACCATTAAAATACCAAAATATATTCAGTAAAATATCCAATTTATACTCTTCTAACCCATACCCTTACTTTGATTCAATCAATCCTTTTCAAATCAACATAAAAATCTATACACTTTCATAAATAGGTAGAAATAAATGTGTTATAAATCTATTGGTCTAAGAATCACTTCATTTGGACGTCAGATAACAAAGTTATGGCCGAAAGAATTAAACAAGGTTTTGTCCTTAATCATATTGAAACTGTTTCGGGACAATTGGCATAAATTTCTCTATAGATGTCTAATTAAGGTCATTCTTAGACATTTTGAAAGAGGACTTACAGATATACAACTTTCATAAAGATCTTAAAGATATATTCTATTATCTACAAGGTCAAAGTTGGGGCAGACGATAAGGTAAGATGAAGCCAGACGAAGGGTAAGACGATAGGTTTTAGTCTAAGACCTAGTTTGGAACAATAAGCATAACTTTATATAGAGATATCCAATCAAGGTCATTCTTATACGATTTGAAAGAGGACTTATAGATATACTGCTTTTATGAAGACACTGAAGCAAGATTTTGTCATCTAAAGGGGTCAAAATTGGACGAGGAGAAAGGTTTGATAATTCAGTCTACAATACACCAGACAATTCAGTCTACAGTGCACCAGACGATTTAGTCTACAAAGGACCAAATGATTTCGTCTACAGTGCACTAGATGATAGGCACTAGGCGATAGGTTTTCTATAGGGTCCACCTTACATCACCGAAAGTTCTGAATCACTAACTACACTCTCCAGAGCATCTCCACTTATAAAGATCATAACTTTCGACTTCGATATCCAAAAATTTCATACTATATATCATTAGAAAGCTAGAAAGATAAGCTACAACTTTTTAGAAGACAACTTTGTCTAATTCAATCTAGATTAATCCAGATTTTTCCCTAAAGTTAGAATACGAATTTTACTCCTATGGAAGACTTGAAATTTGTCCCGATTTCACTTCTTCTAATGCAACATCATTTTTATCCATTCAACTACCAGATTGACTTCATTAAACTCTCAAATCTCAACACATTTGACTCATTCCATTCCACTACATCTCATCGTTCATAATTCCTATTTTTTTCTATAACATCTCACTTATGTATATACATATACATATATCAATAATTCATGTTCAAAATCATCAACTCAAGTTGATAACTTCTTTAGATATGCCTAATTCCAACTTAACATCATCCATACATGATTCATACTTCATTTACAACAATAAAAGAATCTACAAAGCTTTAATGGAATTCCAATCCACATTACATCTTCGGTATCAAAATCCAAATACAAAAGATACAAAACCCCAACAATTTTGGAAATGCATCTAAAGTCTTGCTTTTATAAAATCTAACTTAATTTCCAAAACATTGCAAAAGTAGAATGAATCCTCAACTCTTGGTTACTCGATCTTATTTTCTTCACCTGAGGATGGGACGAAAAGGGGGTGAGCTTGAAAGCTCATAGGTAATAGTTTATAATGGAAAAATAAGCAAAACCTTTGAAAACATTTACTTGTCATAGAAAATTCTCATTGAGTTCATAAAACACATGTTTCTCAAATTCTCATCATGTAGTCAAATTCTCAAACTACAA
>JAOQMP010062737.1:0-10535 GCA_027563575.1 Erythroxylum pedicellare | reverse complement strand
TTTATAATTAAGTAATAAGCCATTAATGTTTCTTTCAAGAAATGGAAATAAATGATTTCAACTACTTTTTAAATGTGTGTTTATTGCTATTTGAATTCTTTGAGAATGTGTTGCATGTTTTGTAAATGAATTGTGTTGTTGATCTATGAAATGAAAAATGAAAATTATTTTTGAAAGGATATTAAGTTTATGTAATCATGTTTCAAAAATGTGCCATTTTAGGCAACAAGTTTACAAGTTATGAAATACATGTTATGTGGGTTTGGATTGGTCCATTATGTTTTCAAGTTCACTTCGACTAAAGGGTTCTCCCGCCTACCCGCTAGTGGCATGGAGCTCCTTCAAGGACTCCCTCATGTTTACGACTACATAAAACCACTATGTGGGATTGTGTTAGTTCGTTCTGTTCACAACTACACAGGACCATTATATGGGAATGTGTTAGTTCGTTCTATTTACGGACCTCCCAAACCTTTTTTATGTGCTTATGTGCCTAAATGTGGTGACAAGATTGATGCACACATGATTTGCATTATTGTGAATTTGGTTGAGAATTTGAGAAATATGCGCTTCATGAATCAATGTGAATTTTGAAAATGGTTTTGCTTTTTACCAATTATAAAACTATTACTCACGAGCCTTAAGCTCACTCCCACCCCCTCCCATTTTCTGCCCCATCTTCAGGTGATGGGCAAGAGATTGTGTAATCAAGAGTCAAGGCATCACTCTACTTTTGCAATGTTTTATATTTTAAGTTAGATTTTGTAAACACAAAGCTTTAGTTGCATTTCAAACTTGTTAGGGCAAGTACTTTTTGTATTTTGGGTTTTCAGATTATGTTGTGTTGTGGCTTGAAATGCCCATTAAAGCTTTATAAAACTCTTATCTTATGATGTTAATGAAAAGTGGTTGTGTTTGTTTATGAATTTCCAAATCTTTACATTGCATTTTTAACCTTTCATAGGTGTTGAAATATGTGTTTTGACTTCAAGGGAATAACTTCATTAATCTGGTTGAATGAGGCAAAGTTGTCCTCTTAGAAGTTGTAGGTTTTCCTCTTAGCTTTCCAACGATATTAGTATAAAAATTTTGGACATCGAAGTTAAGAGATATGATCATTATAAGTGGAGATGCTTTGGAGAGTGTAGTTAGTGATTTAGAACTTTTGGTGATGTGAGGAAGACCCTGTAGAAATCCCTTCGTCTAATTCAGCTTTGAGTGAACCATCATCTGGTTTAGCTTTGACTGATCCATCATCTAATTTAGCTTTGAATGAACCATCCTCTAGTTTAGCTTTGGCTGAACCATCATCTGATTTAGCTTTGATTGAATCCATCATCTAATTTAGCTTTGACTGAATCCATCATCTAACTCAACTTTGACTGAACCATCGTCTAGTTCAGCTTTGAGTGAACCATCGTCTGATTCAACTTTGACTGAATCCATCATCTGATTCAGCTTTGACTGAACCATCTTCTGGTTTAGCTTTAACTGATCCATCATCTAATTCAACTTTGACTGAAACATCGTCTGGTTCAGCTTTGACTGAGCCATCATCTGATGCATCATTGACCAAGCCTTCGTCTGAATCCTTTTAACCAATGACCAAGCCTTCGTATGATTCATTTTTAGCCCTTTATATGGCAAAACCTCTCTTCAAGGTCTTCATAAAAGTTGTAGATCTAAAAGTCCTCTTTGAAACCGTCCTAAGAATATCTAAATCCGATATCTCTACTGAAAGTTAAGTTAATTTTCCCAAAATAGGTACACTGTGATTGAGGGCAAAATCATGTTTGATTCTTTTGGCCATAACTTCTTAGACTGACCTCCAAATGAAGTCATTTTTGAACCAATATATTCCTAACTTATCTCCATATCTGTTCAATAAGTTTGAGAATAAAATCATATGTGAATCAATAAGTTGTGTTTTTAGTGTTTGACTAGTGTGAGCACACCACCCTTATGGGATGTTGGCTAATAAGGATTCATTGAAATAACCCTACAGGGTAATACGCTCACGGTTTACGACTTCGAATTGTTGGGCTTTGAAATCAGGGTCCAACACTGTTGTTATATGTATTTCAACCATTTCTTATATTTTAATAGTTTTCATACAAGTATGAAATTCATACTTTTCCTTCTGATGATGCTTTATTTTTTTGTCCCCATCATAACTAGATATCTACTCACAGATTACAGTTATTTGTGAAAAAGATGGAATGCATATAGTTTGAAAGAACAAGTACGTTACTGACCCTAACTTCAAATTCTACAAATGATGAAGAGTTGTTGAAGCACATGTAATTTCCTTGTAATTATTGAGGATTGTAGAATTCGCTTTTGTATTTTGTAACAATAAAACTACATGTAATTTGCTTTTATATTTTGAATATGTTAAATGATGAATTTTACAAGTCCTTATGGATTATATGTTATATATAAATGCAATTTTTTGGTCTTTTATATTTGATAGTATGTATATAACTAAAACATATATTAATATTTATATATTGCTTTATGTATAGATGGATGTTGCTTAGATAATGACAGGAGTTTGCTTTTACGTTAAATATTATTGGTAATGAAAGAATAGGCTTTTTCTTTTACAAATTGTTGCCTAAAAAAATTCACTTTGTTACTTTATTTATTTAACATTGTTGCCTAAAAAGACTTAAAGTGTTGCAATATCTATTTAAAATTGTTGCTATAGTTTGAAATTAATATGTTGCCTTAGTAAAAACTTAAAGTAACATTTTTTATTTCTTTGCCTAATCAAAAAATTATATTGCCTTATACTTATTGTAACACCACTTCTTGTAATGATATGGATTTTGTTGCCTTAATAAAAAGGCAATAATAATTGTAATTATAGCTACGCTTTTATCTATTGCTTAATTTACTTTTTGCCATAGTGCGATATGCAATTACATGTACATCCAAAAACTTATTAAGCAAGTTTTATATATAATAACAAAACTCTCAATACCTGCAAATATATAGATTGTATCTTGTAGTATAATAGGTTATTGTTCATACAAGGATTATGCAATAACTAACAATTTGAACCTAACCTTGCCTAAGGTAAACAAAACTAATTTGAATTAAATTAAATAACATAATTTAAAACAAATAATAAAATGAAACAATCAAACAATTAATAAGTGAGATGTTAATAAAAATTGAGATTGATCAAGATTTAAAATTTGGGAACTATTGTTTCCTATTTCCTTTCCTTTACTATTGTTGATTCAATTTATGTGTTTGATCCTAAATTCCTAAGGTATTGATTGCTCTCTCTTAAGATTTTGTGACTAATTTTTATTGATTTTACAAGCCTTTATATTTTGATTCGGATACAAATTTGTGTGTTTTAATCCAAAGTTGAATGAATTGAGGATATGTAGTGTACTTTGTTAATATTGCTAGAAAAACATGAAAAATTGCATGAAATAGGCATTGCATGACAAGGTCTCTCCTGGTGGTGACAAAATTTTCATGCCCCATGCAAATTATCTTACACTGAATTTGGTGTCATGTGTCATGCATGTAGGTTGATGGCAGATGAAAATAAAACCTAAACCTAGAGTGTCTATATAAATAGAAAAGTATATAGAAGAAAAATGAGGATGGAAAAGAGGTGAAGGTGAAGAAAAACTAGAGAATGGAGGTAGAGAAAAAAAGAAAAACATAACAAAGAACATAGTCAGGTAAGGAAGAGAGAAAAACAACAGAGAGGTAGCAACTTGGAGCTGAGGTAGAAGGTGAGAGCCAATGCTAGAGAGGTTGAGGTTAGCAGGAGATCCACCACTAGCTTCCTCATCCGAGAGTCCATTTTTTATGTTCATTCTTTTTCATCTCTACTGTTATTATGTAACTTATTATTTTTTGTTGAACTAATTTCTTTTGTCTATTGAGCGTATTTTTCTCTCTTACTCCTTTGATAGTCCATTGTACTTATTTTATCATTTTATGGGTTTGATACTTCTATGTTACTATTAATTATGGGATTAAAGTGTATGAAGATGATGAACTATGTTTATTCCATGATAGGCTGATTATTTGTTCTTGAGAATTAATGGAACTATTTAGTCAATTATGCACGATGAAGGGCTATTTTATTGTCATATTATTTGTTATAGTTTCTGAGCTTGTTGGATGTAATAGTTTGGCAACCTTTGCATCATTTTTGTATTAAACGCAAGATCGAGATAAGAAGTTTAATATTAAAACAAGAAACTATAAATGCTTAAGTTATGAATTAGAAATGTATTAACTTAAAGGGGTAATTATTAGTTAGGTTTCCATAATTGATTTGGATAATAGACTTGTCGAATATGAAAGTTAGATTTAGTTTATTATTAGAATTGATTTTAGAACCCAATTGATCAGTTTAGCATGACAACTATATAATTAATTCACCTTAGTCATGTATAGGAGATTAAATTAGTGAAGTTAATTTCACAAAATCTCACCACTTCGATTAATCGAATTATTCCTTACTTCTAGTTAAATTAGTTTACTTTTTAGTTTTCTAATTTTCTTTAAAACCTTTGACTCAACAAATCGGGATAGAGTGTTTAGAATTGCATTTGTTTTTAAGTTTATTCAAAGTTAATTTAAGAGAACTAATTTCGCCTCTTTAAGAAGACGACCGTGGGTATTTGACTACAATTACCTCGTATATTTGCAAATAAAATAGCCTAGGTTTTTATAACTTAGTTTAGCACAACACAAGATCTAATCAATTAACCCTAATTGAATTTGAAAATTCCATATTTGCAATCTCTCAATTTACAAAAGTATCACAATGTTTTCTATTAGATCTAAAGCTATCTAATAGATAATTAATTTTACAACCAATATCTCTCTTTGATTGATCATTAATTTGATAATTATGGGTCTATTAAATTTCCAACTCTCATTGTACAACCTAACACTAATTATAGTGACTCACTCTCTCAATTTGTTGTCAAGTTTAAGCATAAATAATTACCACAAATATCAAAAAAGTTGAGTTTAGAACTCCATAGACAGGATAAACATCATAGAAATCCAATTACACATCAAGGATAACGAAAGAAACCAAAAAGAAAAAAGAAAAATTTATTTGATGTCTTGATTTGGAATGCTAGAATTTCCTGATGCTCTTCTTAATCACTCCACTTTTGATCCACTTTGATGTATAACTGGTGCGGGTGTTTTTCTTTTGGTTATTAAATAGTTATTGAGGCTTTAGGGTCTTTTCTAGGGTTTTCCACTTAATTTGGTTCCAAAAATATCCATAAAATGTCAAAAGATCAAAAACCTTATGTTGGAAAACTTCTAACATAATCGTGTCCTTAAAGGCATGACCGTGCTCCTACTGTTGCACTCTTTAGCATGATCGTGCTCCTTGAGGCATGATCGTTTCACCTTCAGACTTCCTCCATCTTCTCCATTCTTTAATTTCCTAATTTTCAACACTCACAAACACATCAAACATCTTTTTAAACATAAAATTAAAATCCAATTCTTGCTTTAAACCAAAAAAAAAACACTTAGAACATAATAAAACACCAACAATAACACAATTATAAACCTATACACATGATAATCATTTAAGAATCATACTTAAGTATCTAGCAAAACATAGTATAATATACACCTATCAACATCCTAACACTTAAACCTTTACTTATTCTAAAGCAAAACTAAAAAATAGAAACATACATAACACATGAATACATAAACGCATAATCAGGCAACAATACAATAATGGCATAATGACATCAAATCTTATGGAATAAAATTAATATCAAACATCATCACCCAAAATGTGCCAACATACTAACTTATTTCTTTCATGTTTAAGTGTTTGGTTTTGAATTTACATATCAATCAAAATATGAACACCCTATTCATACACATATGGCACTTGTAAGCATGCATTTATTATTATTGATCAACTAAAAAGGCAAACTATCACTAAGTAACCTTTCATAAAAAATTATTTTTCTTTGAAAATAAAAGAAGAATTTTATTAATCAAGAATTGAATTTCAAGTTATAGAAGATACTTAGGGGGTACCCTTTTCCATGTAAGGTTGTAGGATCACTACCTAATCAAAATATATGTTTAATGTGCATGACAAGTTAAGATACAAAGAAAGTTGAAGCTTCAATCTACGCCTCCTAATAGTAAAAGTTCATTGATGTTGTCAATGGCCTCAGATATAAGAAGTGTGATAGGTTTCTACTTAACTTCAAACCATCTAACATTCCTTTATTTCCAATTGGTTTGCACACACTGGCTAACTTATGTAATTTGTTTCAACTTAATGAAAGTTCTTTAAGAATAAAGTCGTTGAATAACACTGGAAAATGTGTTAGTTTGAATTGGTCAGATACAACTCATTTTAACTTCTTCTCATATATAGTTGGTGATCACACATATAAAGAATAAGTGATCCCTTATTTCTTCATTTGTTGAACAAAAAGGACAAGAGGAATCAATGTTTAAATACCTAAGTCTATCTGTGGTGTTAAGCCAATTATGAATAGTTAGCCATAGGAGAAAGGAGGTTTTAGGTGGTATGATTTTGTTCCAAATGATTCTATACCACTCCACTACTAGTTTTTTCAACCTTAAGTGTCTATCTTAAGTTTATTAGAAAAATGATGAGTAGGTCTATTATGCCCAAAGAAGGTGTCTTAATTGAGAGGATTAGGAGAATATTGAGGTTGCAAATGACTAAGGCTTGCAAGGAACTGTCAGCTGCTCTCGTTGATGAGTGTTTCCATTTTTTTGCGGGTTTACAAGGAACTGCCAGCTACTTCCGTTGATGAGTGAGTCCATTTTTTTGTGAAGTGGGAGATTGATAGATTTCTTTAGTACACTTGAGAAGGTAATGAAATCATCTTGACCAAACTAGTTGTCAAATAACAAGGATATTAGCTTCCCATTACCGATGTAGTAAATGTCACTGATATGTGCTTAATTGATTGCTTAATCAATTCATAACACTTAGCGATTAATGACATAATGGTGCATATTTCATGCAAAGGTGTACGTGATTTTAATGGTATCTATACAAGATAGCATATTTAATAGACAACATATTTAATAGAAAGAACATCTGAGTGACGTGAACATGTAGCATCAAAATGATGGATCAAAATGCAAAAGGAAACTAGTTGAAGGTGAGAAAAACAGTAATGCAGCAGACGTTGGAAACATAGATCAACAACAACAAAGTTCAAAACACAACAACTGGAGGTTTGCGTAATGTAATGTTTACATGAACACAAATAACATTTGCATTTCACAAATGTAGATATATAGCAAAAAGAAGAAGAAGAAGAAGAAATGATGTCGTTGACCAAGAAAAGCAAAATGCAGACGTATTATAGCAAAGATAAAATATAGAAGAAAGAATAGAAGGTGGTTTTTGGTGAGGATTTGTAGTGTAGGTTTTTAATAAAAATAATGTAGAAAGGTGAAGGAACTAGCCAGAGGGAGGCACTGACTTTCGGCTGAAGCAATTTGAGAGTAAAATAGGTGTTCTCGATTAAAGGAGTTTGGGAACCTGGGGGGCTTCAGGAGAGCACGAAGATGGCTTCAAGAGAGAAAGAAGATGGAGGTAAGCTCTCCACTATGAGGAGATCCACAGAGGGGTAGCTTCCTGACGTCGGGTCAGAGACGACCTAGTTAAGCACTCTTTCTTTGTTTAGTTGCTTCTTTCTCTCTTTAGAAATTCATTATCTTGTCCTATGTTAATTGATTTGTGTTTTGTGTATGGAAAATCATATTATATTTATTATTCAACTATTTGGGTATGAACTCATTGGTTATTATGAAAATATTATTTGAATGTTTATTTACAAACCCATTGCTAGAAATTCGATATAATCCGTAATTGTTATATTTGAAATTCACATGTAGTGACTAATGATTTGTAATCATTAGGGATAATATAACATAGGTTAAATGACACATAGTTTGCCTTGATTATTTAGTTTTCCTAATTCGTAATGCTAATACCCAATTGAATCTAGAGATCATATCTTAGATTATTCGATAGCTAGGTTTAATTAACGATCATATCTTTATTAAACACTAAGGGAAAACTTGAGTTAACTATTAACCCATGATTAATCTCTAGGAGATGTCTGAGAACAACAAATCATTGAAAAATGTTTAATTAGGGTGTAGGTTGAGATTAAACCTAAGAACCGAATTCCTAACGAATTCACCACTTTAATCATTTTTCGTATGTTTTCTTTAATTTGTTTTCATTATGTTAGTTTTATTTTATTTTCTTATTTATAAAACCGAAAGCCTTTTAAAAGTAAACACTGATTGATTTCATTTCAACAACTTTACACACACTCTCTGTGGGATCGACCTAGACTCACCATTACTATAGTAGTAGTCTAATTTATTTTGACTAGCATTACAATGTGCTGTCAATTTTAATGTCGTTGTCAAGGAGTGCAGTGTTTTAATTTTTATTTGAGATTTTAATTGTCATTTTGAATATATTTATTCATAATTGGTTTCTTTTCAGTTATTTTGTGATCCTTTCATTGTTCTATTTCATGTTTATGGTTTTTTTTTTAAATTAAGGATGGAGGCAAAAAAAATTTTAAACTCTTACTCTTAATCCTATAACTAAGGTTAGACTGATCAATCTAAATTTAGTTATAGATGGGATAATTAACAAAGTTACTTCCATGATAGTTTGTATGATGCACAACAATTCCCATACAGACCTATCACGATTCAGGAACAACTAAGGCCCTATCTGGAATAACCATGAGTGGAAGTGGTGTTAACTTTAATACCTAAGGATCACAATTTTGTCACGTGAGGAGAAGAAGGAGTCGAGTTAGCAACCCTAAACAAAGGCACTTCTTGGGAGGCAACCCAAAGGAAGTAAATTTCTTTTCCTTTACTTTTTCCTATTAGTTTGTATATGCATGTGTGTTTTTGAATTTGTTTGTTTTTACTTGTTTTAAGTTTCCAATCAAAATGAGAAAGAATAAAATAACAAAACAAACATTTTCTTATTATTATGTTACTTATAATATTATATAGTCATGATTAGATCGTGAATTGAGTAGAGAATTTCATAGCAATTTTAGTATATACGTTTATTCTTGTGATTAGTTGATGTGCATTATCTTTAGAAGAGTAGTGATTAGCAGAAAATAAAGGCTTTGAGATTTTGAGCCTTATTAGATTGACACATTCATAATAGTCTCATTATCTTTTGATAATGTGTGACCTTCATGACATGTACATCCTAATTTTGCCTTGAATTTCTGTTCTAGACCACATTATTATCACACGCATTAACATGGATATGATTAGACATTCTTTGCTTTTCTGAACTACATTAGCCAAATAGTTACCCATTATATGATTTTCCTTTTCGATAAGTCCCCTTAAGCTTTATTTTCCTTTTCTTTTTGTATTAACCACATTACATGCTTTAACCTAACCAAATGTCCTTCCCAAGCTTTGAAGCTAGTAGAACATTTGTTAATTTTTAAGTTTGTAGATGTATAAAAATTCTAAGTGTGGGAGTATGTATATGTGTTAGTTGGTTATCATGTTGGGATGTCTTATCACTGAAATTCCATGTTGATGTAGTCATTTTAATTTTTATATGATAAAAGAAAAGAAAGGAAAAGAAAGAAAGAAAAGAGAAAAGCAAGATAAACATAAAAAGAAAAGGAGTAAAAATGTTTAAATAAATTTATCAAAGAGGAAATGCATATTCGGTTTGCAAAGTTATTCATGCTTAATGCATCCTCCTAAAGTTGTATTGAATGGGTTATTTCAGAATGTTAAATATGAGGTAGATGTTGGCTTAGAAGGGTCACTCTTTGTGGTTTTAATGTATTATCATCATTTTCATGAGTGATCCGTTCATATTGGTATATACTTCATATGGTTTATGTATGAGAGCTCGAGTTTGAGTTGTGAAACTTGTTTTTGCATTCATCATAGTTGATGTACATAATTGTGAGTGAATGTTGGTTTTTGCACTTGATAATATATTGAGTGTTACTTTTCTTTCACTAGCTTTGATGACTTTCATGCTACTTGACCCAAATACATCTCACCTTACCTTTGCCCACATTATAACCTTGAAAAGTCCTTTGATCCATGATTTTACATATGAAGATTATTGGTGGAGAAATGAAATGATATGCAAAGTTGTGAAATTTCTTGATTGTGAATGGTATTTGAGTGTACCTATAAAGATATCTTATTTAAACACATTTTCCAAGTCTACCACTATATTACTCAGTTTCTGAAGATGATGAATGTTGATTGATCATGAGTAAAAGTGGATTTTGAGTTCTTGCTATGATTTTTGGAAGTTGTTCATCTTTGCTTATGATTATATACTCTTTGAACATATGAGAAATAAGTCAATGTTTTTGGTTCTATGAGCTTAATTTTGATGTTTTTCCCAAGGACGATCAAAAGCTAAGTATGGGGGAAATTGATATGTGCTTAATTGATTGTTTAAATATTTCATAACA
>JAOQMP010062699.1:0-10536 GCA_027563575.1 Erythroxylum pedicellare | reverse complement strand
GTCACTACACATTTAAACACTCCTAAACATGGCAATTTATCAATGTACCCTTCCTATTGGTGAGGGGATGTTACATGTTGTTAGTGACGGAATGTGGAGATACTTTCAACCATGAAATTCTAGCAATTCTTTCCTGAAAAAACAAAAAAATACTAATAAAATAAAACTTATCCTAAATCTTGAGTTGCCTCCCAAGTAGCACTTAGTTAACATCTTTAGTTTGATGTTCTCTTTATTCTGCACTCAGGGTCAATTAAGAGTGACTTGCTTCCACTCGTGTCACTAAGATTCAGTTTAGTAGCTTGTAAATAAGCTACATATTACACGATAATTAAAAGGAAAAAATTAATCAAATCAAGGAAACTAAATAAGTTCAATAATGCCCTTTTAAGTAAGAAATTGATAGTAAAATATGAAATAATAAAACTCCCTAGATTGTCTGTCGAATTCAATAGTTTGCTATGAGCATATGCCTGACATACCGGAGGATATTCGAGAACATAACCTATGGGAATGGCTCATTAGGATAATAGTATTAAAAAATTCATTTTTGGAAATTTCATTTACAAAAATATATAGTTATAAATGTCATTAAACATCATAATTCTCAAATACATTTGACAGTAGTTGAGAAATATTATTCTTAATACATAATGACCGTAGACATCTGCAGGTACAACCGATCCCGACCACTAACTCATGTCCAAATGTAGTAGCTATACTTCAACTAGACTAGTTAGATCTATTTTGAACCTGAAAATAATGTTACAATTTTGATGAGTTTGCGAAACTCTGTTAGTGAACCATCATCAATGTGCTCACCCAAGTTAAATTATAGAAACAAACTATATCATATTGTATCACACTTCAATAACTCTATTATGTAATTCAATATTTCATACCACATCATATTCACCATCGATTTAGTGGATTTATAGACAAGCCAATAATTCATCTTAATGCCACAGGGTCAGTTCGATCATTTGATACATATAGGGATGCATCTGTAAATGCATACATGGTTTCCATTTCCTTTTGACTTGTTTGTAACCAAGTGCCTCTCAACCTAACTTACTGTCTCATATTCATTGTGGATAATGGGCTCATTATTGACCTAAATCCCTTGTGGATTTCGAGTCCATATTATTTGAGCCTGTGGCTCCTTTCATCATTCTAAGCTTAAAGCTCTTTTACCACATTGGCTACTCTGGTCACAACTCCTTTCATATGTTATACTTTCAGTACTTCTTATTCAATGTGCTTATATCATATTTCAATTCCTCGAATCTTAGTCTAGAATTCATCATTTAATTATTCACACATTTCATATTACTCATAAAATAAAATAAAATAGCATATATAATTGAATTTACATATCTAGGTTAACTCACAGTACATTCCAAAAAAGCTATTACGTTGATGATCTGGCAATGTCTGGATGTTGGCAATCATCATGCATGTAGACATTATTGACAAATCGCTAAATTGTTTAATTAAATAAATATTCAATCATACACATGTATATGTGTCTTGTTCAATTGACTTTCTAGTTATATATTCTTATTCACAAATCTTGACCATTCAAACATCATAGCTTGTATACAACTAGTTTGCAATTAGGTTTATAACTTAAGTAAACTTGATTTATTCCCATTTCATTCATACATTCACCAAACCTTTCTTGCAATATATCTTTATACAATTTCCCAATTCTCATTCGTCCATACCTAATGCACATTATTCATATCTTTAAGATCATGTTTGCATTAATAAGGACACCTTTACTCTTATGACAATTCATAACTTCTAGATTTGGATACATTGATGTCAAAACAGTCCATTCTTTAAGTTATGTTACAAGTTAATAATCTAAACTTATCAATATCTTGATCAATTAATCAAGCAATATGCTAGGTCCATTCCTAGCCTTAATCAAGTTCAAATACACAAATTTAGAGTAACTTATCCTTAGTTAAATCAATAAATACAAAAAACTGAGATTATTATTTCAAAGCCTTGCCCACAATCATAGAGGACCTTCCTACAATCGCGGTAGAAGTTAGTGCAATTAGCCACGGTGGTGGGATGAGTGCCATAATCATGCTCTACCTTTCTTCCTTCATTTCTCCATGAATGCCATATACTTAGCAACATCACTGTTACTTTAATTTTTCTAGAATTCATGTCCCTTTATGCAAATTCATTTCATGTTAATATATCATCCATCTTCGTTACGTTAAGGCTCTCTAAACTCTATTCTTTTATGTCATTAATAATCATTCTTACACATAAACTTACATCCCCAATTTTCTATAGTTAAGAACATTTTCATACCATATTCAAAACATCTTCAATACAATCCATTAATTAAACCTCAATTATACCTCAATTCTTAATCAATTTCATCACAAATTTTATCTCAAAATCATTCATTTAACAGCTCATAAACTATTGTTTTTCATGCATATGAAAATAGAACAGAAAGTATCATTCATGCATCCTTTTCCTACACTCATTTAACGCCAATATCACAATCAATCCATCCACAATTTAGTCATCATCAAGTTCTATTATCATATATCACAAGGATCAGTATTTTACTTACTTGATTAGCTCAGTTGCCTCTTCAATTATCAAGCTAACCTAGCCTTCCATGCATGCAAGATCATCTCAAGTATAAGGTGATAATGGACCGAACTTAGGAAAAAGTTGAAAGCTATGAGGAAGAAGTGAGTTCTCGGTGGTGAGATGGAGGAGAAGAAGAAAGAAGACAACAAATGTAGAGATGAAACAATCTTCTATAATAGTTTAATTCATTTGATGCAAGGTTTCATTATTCTACAATGACACTTTCACATGTGTAAGTAAGCCACCTGTCCTCTTTATACACTGCCAAATGTCACTCAACTATTTTTCCATTTGTTGCTCAATCTCTAATCCATTTGACACATAATTTTCTAACTATGTGTCACTTATTTCATAAACATAGTCATCATAAATTTCCATGCGTCAACTTGTCTTGCCACTTGACATTTTTCCTAAGCTAAATGTACATATTATCTCATCAATCTCTCAATTGTAACAATTAATTCCAAATTACTAATTATAATCCATCAATTCTTGTTATTGGTAAACCAAAGTACAAGGCACTGGAAATACACATTCATGTCACATTCATTTTAGTTTCATACCTCAAAATATGTTAATTAAGTGCAATTTGTCTAAATCACAATTCATGTGTGCATGTTATTATCACGTATATGAATGAAATCATAAAATCATATTCTAAACGTACCAAATTCATTCTATAATCATACAAATCATGAGACTCAGTAATTTAATATTTTAATCCATTAGTATGGAAACCGGTTATTACAGTTTTCCGTCTAAGAAGATGAAATGTTCTTTTTCTTCCTCAGTCATCCTCCCTCGTCACCTCTTCTTCTTTCACTCTATGAATAAGGACTTCCTTATATTCTTCAAGCTCTAAGTCCATTTTCACCTGTTCTTCTTCTTTTTGCTCCTTTAAAGATTCGATCACTGAGTCATCTTCTTTCTTCGTCTTTTGGTCTTCTATAAATTAGGATTCATCTTCTTTTTTCGCTAGTGTTTCTAGCTCTTTCCCACTCCTAAGTGTGATAACCTTACACTACTCTCTTGGATGTACTTCAATGTTGCTCAGGTACTTTTCCACACTTGTCTTACAAAATTCATAAGAAATCTATCTCATTTGAAGCTCTAGGTTGTGAACAGAAGAGGCATGGTATTCCATTACTTGCTCAAACTTCTCTTCAAGTCTCTTCTGAGCCTCTTCCATGTTCATGAACTTATCCATGATCTTTTCCAATTTAGAATCCCATAAAATGGACTCATCTTGTCGAAATATTAATAGGTCTTGATGTCTCATATGAGTCCTTACATCATTAGAGTAGTAGAATCTGGGTAGTTCTGCCAATCTAGATTATATATGTTCAAATAAGGATATGACTTTCCTGTTGAAATTATGCTCCATTTAAGTTGAATTGCTCCATAATGTTGTTTTGCACTAGGAAGCAATTTTTGCATAACTCGAATCTATGCTGAATTGCTTTGAATGGAAAGGAAGAGGTGGCTTTTAGGCTATTTACTTGCTTGGTTACGTTGTTGATCTCATCCTGCAATGTTGTCGCTAAATCTACAATAATCATTCCTTTTGGATCCCATAAGGTTAATTGTTGTCTACTTCGTTCTAAAGTCCAAAGACAATTATTGTTTGCTATCTCTTCTAATAGAACGTATGCTGATTCAACTATTTCTCTTATGAATGATCCTTCAATATCTACATCTATGATGCCCCTTGTGGGTGGAATAACTCCATTATAAAAGAATTGCAATAGGAATTCATCTGGTAGGTTATGAAGAGGACATCTCTTTGCAACTCCTCATATCGCTCCCATGCTTCGTATAAATACTTCCCATTATTTTATTGGAAATAGATAATTTCATTTACCATTCTTATTATCTTCTTTAGAGGGAAGTACTTATCTAGAAAAGATTGCGCTAACTACTTCCAAGTTGTGACGTTGGATGGGAAGAGAGAATTCAACCATACCTTGGCTCTATCCTTGAATGTAAAAGGAAAAAGCCTCATCCTAAAAACATCTTCTAACATCCCAATATATCGGAGGATGTCACAAATTTCTAAGAAATTAGTCAAATGAGCATTGGGATCATTATTAGCTAACCTATAGAATTGCACATTAGTTTGCAGCATATTTAGTAGTTCTTGTTTCATCTCAAATGTACTTGCATTTACTGGTGGTCATGTAATTCCTTGATGATAGGCACTCAAATCTGGCCTCATCAAGTCCATAAGGGTCCTTTTCTCTTTGTAATTTATTTCCTAGACCATCATCTTTATTTTGCTTCTTAGTTTCTAACTCTTCATATGTCTTATTCTTACTTTGTGATGTCTTAATTGATGTGTCTTCTACTTTGTCTCCAAACTCCTTTTTTTCTTATGATTGGGTACCATAATCACAAGCAAGGATAACAATTTATTATATTAAAGAAATTTAAAAGGTCCTAAACTAATTCATCGATAATAGCACAAAAAGCTTGTTGAGCAATTTTTTTTCTAATAAAACCCCCAATATTTGCAAATATACTGACCATAAACTTATAGTATTAAAGGTGTCAATCCCACAAGGAAATAGTTAGAACTAAGTGAACCTAACTTCATCTAAGTTGTTGGGATATGAATTGAATGAAAATAAAATATTATATTTTTAAAACAATTAAATGAAACTAAGCAAATAATCAAATAAAAAATGAGCTACCATAAAATATGTGAGGAACATCAAGCATGAAGCTTAGGATTAATTCTATAGTTATTTTGCTCCCTAACAAGTATTGATTCAATTATTTGTTGATTCTACATCCTATAATGGATTAACTACTCCTTCTCAAGACCTAACCCATTAAAATTAATTGATTAACCCTAATTAATTACCAAATTTCACATTTTGCAACCTATCGATTCATAAAGTCTACCTAATGTTTTCAACTAGTTCTTAAATGATCTTCGAATAATCAGGTCCTTACACGAGATCCTCTTTGTATAATTACCTATTTGATATTTGGGAGACTTATTAGGTCACTAACTCTCATTACCCGATCTAATAAGATTACTTTTGACTCACTCTCTTAATTTATTATCGAAGTATCAAACATCACAACAATAGAAAATTAAATTGAAATCAACAACAATCAAGTCATAAAATAACTCAAGAGCAAATCCAAATTTTATAATTAGAGCTTCCTAAACGTGAATAAAAAATTCAAATCCAAGTTAAACATCAAGTTTAACAAAATAAACAAAGGAAGGAAAGAAAGAACTTGATTTGAACTCAAACTTGAAATCTGGAAGTTCTGGATTGCTCTTTTTACTCCTCCTTATTGTTCTCTCACTTTGGAAGATGGTGGCTCCTCATTTTTAAGTATTTTATATTATTAAATAGTTCTTAAGGATTCTAAGGTTCTTTCTAGGCTTTACCCACTTAACTTGGTTCCAAAAATAGGCCCAAAATCTTAAAATTACAAAAAGAGTTGCATTCTAGAAAAGCTGAATAAATGTCTGTGCTCTTTGTCTCATTCTTGTCAAGGCAAGCCATGATTGTGGCCCATTTCCATACTTCCAATTCTTCTCTTTTCTTCAATTTCTTTTTTCCATACACTCAAATACACATCAAACACCTCTTGAAACATAAAATTAAGGTCCAAATTGTGCTCAAAACTATACAAACACTTAAAATATAAACAAACACTAATAATAACATAAATCTAAGCCTATATATGATAAACATATATTAAAAACTCTAAAGCACACTTAAACATCTATCAAAATATCGTATAATTTATACCTATCAAATGATATTGCATATTAGTTACATGTAAATAACTTACTATTTTATGAGTTTTTAAGCGTAAGAGAAAATTTTAAAAAATTTGTCAGCTCTTGTTGTTCTTTCATGTGTCGTAGAATAATTCTAGAGCTTGCTTTTATTATATATATTGAGATCATATTTGTTAAATTAAAATCATTTACATGATAAAGGCACTTAGATTTAACAAGTTGTTTTAGCCTATTTCTTTGATTATTACCATACCTATAATTTATCCTTTAGGAATAACCAAGTTGATCCTTAGCCCTTTTTATTGATTTTACCCATATATTAGCTCTTAACCCATTTTTGTTTGAAGCCTTTTAATGTTTTAAACCTTGAAGGTTATTTACATTTTTTTTACTTTTTTGAGACTTTAAATTCTTAAAAGATCTATTATTTCTTTAATTGCGATATTAAATACTTAATTATTGTAAAAAAGAGTTATTATATTGTACAAAAAAATTGTGAATAAGTTTATGTTACCAATAGAGTTGCAATGAAAGGACTTGTTTGTTTTGTAAACAAATCATGTAATTTGTTTTTAGTAAATTTCCTTCATTTTAACCTTTTTGATATCCAAACCATACCATACCTAAGCCTCATTACAATCTTATAAAAACCTTTCAATTTTAGTATCTATTTTATACATAAGTGGTGGAGATGTGATATTATTGCAAGCTTATAGTAAGAGTTCTACTATGCATTGATTGAGAGTTTATGATCCTTTTCAACCCAAACACTTGAGTGCATTGAGTGAAATCTTAGTTAAGGTGTAAAGGTTTATGCATTTGATTTCAATTAAATTATTGATGTGATTATAATCAAAATTGATTTAGAAAGTTCATTTTAGGATACTTTGATTCTAATTTTATGTTGGTTTGATTCAATAGGATATCTTGATGTACGCTTAATAAGCAAAGGTTTAAGTATGGGGATGTTTGATAAATGTATATTTGACTATATTTTTACACCCATATTTGATGTATTTTGCTTAATATTTCATACTTTTATTGTTTATTTTGTACTTGATTTGCTCCAAGCGTGTTTATAAGGTATAACTGCCTTTACGAACTGAGGGGAGAAGAATTCAGACAAAAATAAGACATAAAACGAAGAATCACACAAGGAATGCATGGTCGTGCATCAACCCATGCATTTCTCCCAAGTCATGTAAAATTCTAGTAGTCTGGCTTTTACACAGTTTGGAGAACAAAAGGAAAGCACATCTTTACATCAGGTCATACATTTCTCCTAGGTCGTATAGAATCAAAAGCTTTAGTATTTTTGGTTAACACAGTTTGATACACGAGTCATGTATCAAACTGACTAGAAGCCCTAAATTTCAATATAAAAGGACCTATTCAGAGGAAAATTGGAGGAGGAGACATTAGGAGGCTAGTCTAGATGTGTACATCATTCTAAAAAGGTTGATTTTGATTTAGAGAAGTGGAAAACAAGAAGAAATCATTGGAAGATCCATTGAAATACAAGATCAGACCTTTACTTTTCTAGAACATTCAATAGAATTGAAAGGGAGATTTAGAATTATAAACCCTCTATTTCCTTTTTTTTTTCTTTTAGTTTATGTTTGATTTCATGTTCTATCATGTGAAACTAAACGTATTGTTAGTGTTTAGGCTAGATGATTAACATGTTTTGATTCTTTTATTAATGTAATTTGTTTGATTGATATATTAGGATCTAATTGTGTGTTTTATTTATGTTCTAATAGATTCGAAATATTAGAACATAACCTAATTTCATAACATGGAGATTGAGAAATCCTTGTTTAAATAGATCTACTATAATTGGAAGGAGTTGATTGCAACCTTAGAGATAGGATGGCATAAATCTTCTAGGATAGGGTCAAACTGTTAGCCCCCAAATTTTTTTCTTTAATTAACCATGATTTAAATAAATTATAAGGTTTTGATAGATTGATTTTTAGAGTTTAATTATTATGATAATGTTAGTAAGATTATATGACACAGTTTAATTGAATTAAAATGTTAAGGTAGTAAGATTGTATAAGGGTATTTTTTGGTAGTTCACTTAAGGATAAAGAATATAAGGTATATAAGGAAGGGGAAAATGGAAATTGCATATTCATTAAGGGTATTAAGGGAAGAATAAATGTTGTCTTGCTTCGAATAAGAGAGAAAATGTGTTTGAGGGAGAGAAGAAGAGAAAATAATGAAGAGAAGGAGAAAAAAGAAAAGAAGATCAAGCTAGGGTTTTGAAGATCTTGAAGATTTTCAAGACATTGAAGCTAAACAAGTAAGTATAAGCATTAAACCTTCTTGATTTGTTGAATGAAGCTTATTTAATGAAAGTTAAAAGTGAAATGAAAGTGAAAATGAAGTGAATATGTGTAGGAAGTTGATGGTAATTGTTAGAGGTTAAATGACATAAAACGGTGTTTTGTGTTTGATGAATGTGAATGATGTAAATGTCTTGTTCTTGTATTTATGAATGATATTGAGTTGAAATGGAGCAGAGAATGAAGTGTAAATGAATCAGAAAGGATGATTTTTGTATAAGATGTATTAGGTGTAGATGTTGGATGTGAAAAATCTGGAAAATGGGATGAGGGATGGAAATTTCGGAGACTTCTAAAAAAGTTCGCCATGGCAAAGTCAACTTTCCTACATGAATTATTATGGTATTTTCATGATATCTTGCTCTGCAGTTATTCAAATGGAGTAATTTTTAATTTTGAGTAAACTAGTAACATAGGGCTACAAATTGTATGAAGAAATTGAGTTTAAATTCAGTCTCTAATTATCTCAGTGTTTTGACGGAATTTGAGCACAGAAAACTATTTTAGCATAAGACTAGTCCAAAAATGTTGGGGTATAACTTTCAAATTACTAAACCAAAATGAATACTTTTAGTTTCATTAGAAACTTAAGACAATGGATAAAATTTTTATATAAGAAAGTGTTATCAAATTTCTCCATTTAACTGGTCAGAATGATCATGGAAAATTGACCCGAATGTTTAGAATTTTGGAAGAGTTTGAGTATTTAGAATTTATCTTAGTGAATATGCTATATATGGGTCCTTAAATTGTATTCCTATTTAATGTGAATTTTTTTCATTGATCAAGGGAATCAAGGAAGGAAACAGGGTCAAGAGAAAAGGCACCTTTGAGAAAGTCTTTAAGCAAGGAATTGAAAGTGGGTAATATATTTATGGTTATTGTGTAATATAGGCAAGTTTGTCTTGTTGGTGAATATATGCTAAATTGCTTGAATTGAATGCATGCCTATTGTATAACTTAATTGATAGTGAATTATTGTGATTGTTGAAAATGCATTGTGATTTATGAATTATGATCAAGTTATGCCATTGAAAAATGTCATTGCATTTGTATGAATGAAAAGATAAAAAAGCATGAAAGTATAAGCATATGATAAAATGATTATGTGCTTTTGTTTGGGCAAGACTGGAATCATTCTATTCATCATGTACACGTTGACAAGAGCCTTCTCTTGACTGCCCACTTGTGACATATGAGATCTAAAAATGGACTCATTCTGTTCATAGTGGAAACTTCAGTTTCTCTATTTTATTTCCATGGAACCTTTGAGACATTTGTTGTGCATTGCATCTTTGAATTGTCAAGTATGATACACAATTAAATGCTATATTCTGGTACTTAATTGTACATGATATGTTTTAAGTGATAGCATCTTTGATTATGAATATTTGAGTTAGAATTTTTGAATGATTGACTTGCTAGCTAAAATAAGTTATAGACATATGTGAATGAATATATATGTATATGCTTGAATGTGTGGCTTGTTACCGATGGCTATAAATGTATAAACCACTGAGCTTTATAGCTCACCCCATTACCCTCCACTCTGCAAGTGAAGAAAAAGTATAAAAAGAGAATTGTGAACCTTGCAAGGCATTTGACAACTCCAAGATAGCTATAATTCGTAATTAAGTTGGTTCAGAAACTTTTGGTATTTAGAATCATATTAAGCATAAGCATTCAATTGTTTCATATGCATTTTGTATTCTATAATAAGCCAATGATGTGGCTTTTGATATGTAAATAAAGTTTTTAAAACTCTTTTGCTTTAGTAATGAACTGATGAAT
>JAOQMP010062679.1:0-10536 GCA_027563575.1 Erythroxylum pedicellare | reverse complement strand
GTTTATGAAGGGAAGTGGGCCTAAATTGGTTATAAATTTCCGCATATTGTGTTTGTGATTCAAAAAAAATTTATACCAATTTCTGAATGATTGAGTGCTTTAGCACGCCAACCTCGTGGGGCACGGACTCAGAGATCACCCACAATGTCGGGTTCGGGTCCTTGCGGGAGTGGGGTGCTACAATGGGCTTGCATGATGAATGGCTATGGGCTTAGGCCCAATTTGATTGGTTAGTCCATATCATGCCAAGTAGTGTATATATATATATATGAGTTACATGTAGAAGACCATCTAAGTAAGACAAGACCTTATTTAAGCCCCTCACTTAGAATATTGAAACTATCGCCTTCCTTTAACATGGTGAGAACTAGAGTCCTTTTAAAGTTAGGATTGTTAGGTAAACCCAAGCTCGCTTTACACTGATATGTTCAAACCATGGAAATAGGATTTCCATATAGATGGGTTGGTTTTAAATAGAAGCGTTGGTTTATTGGGAAACCTAAGATCAATATATACAGAGGAAAAGTTTGATAGTGTACATTAGATGTACACGTTTCAAGAGTTAGTAGACCAATGAGTGTGCACACATCAACAATTGATACCACTAGATCAATAGTTGCATTGGAGGTGCAATCGGTATGATCGATACCTACCGGTTAAACTAAGGTGGCTTATTGAAAGAAAAGAGCCAAAATAAGAAGAAGTATGTAGTGCCTAAGGGAGGTGTCAAGAAAGCAAAGAAGACTACCTCAAAGGGAATTTGCTTCCACTGTGGTAAGGATAGCCACTAGAAGAGAAACTACAAGGCCTATCTAGAGTCCTTGAAGCAGAAGAAGGCATTTGATGCCCCATCTACTTCAGGTATTTATGTTATTGATATTCATACTTTTTCTGATAACAATAGATGGGTATTAGATATCGATTGTGGCTCACACATTTGTACTGACATGCAGGGCCTCAGGAACAGTAGACAACTTAACAAGGGAGAGTCAAACCTGCGAATGGGCAATGGAGCAAGAGTTGCTGCATTAATTGTAGGCACATATGTATTGATGCTCCCTAGTAGGCTTGTATTAGAATTATACAATTGATTTTATGTACGTGCTTTGACTAAAAATGTAATGTTCGTTTATATTCTTAATAAAGCTGGATTCGAATTAAATTTCAACAACAATGGTTGTTCAATTTATTTAAATGGAATGTTATATACTTTGGGTACATTGTGCAATGGTATATACATATTGGATATGTCTATTCTGTCTTTAAATATCAATAATAACAAAAGAATAAAATGAGATAATATGAAATCATCTTACTTATAGCATTGTCTCCTTGGCCATATAAGTGAGAGATGCATGTTTAAACTACACAAGGGTGGTAGTTTAGGATCATTTGATTATGAATCATATGACATTTGTGAATCTTGTTTATTAGGTGAGATGACTAATTTACAGTTTAAAGGAAAGGGTGAACTAGCTAGTGGACTTTTAGACCTAATACATACTGATGTACGTGGTCCGATGTCTGGTTACGTATACTTCATTACCTTTATCAATGATCATTCTAGATATAGGTATTTGTATCTTATGAGATACAAGTTTGAAGCCTTTGAAAGGTTCAAAGACTTCATAATTAAAGTTGAGAAACAATTTGGGAGAAGTATTAAATCACTTCGATCAGATCAAGATGGTGAATACTTAAGCCAAGAGTTTTTTGATTATCCCAGGGATAATGGAATATTGTCCTAGTGGACTCCACTTTACACACCACAGCACAATATAACACAATGTTGTGGCTGAGCAAAGAAACTGAACCTTACTAAGCATGGTGAGGTATGTGATTGGTTTAGTAGATTTACCAAAATCCTTTTCGGAGTATGCACTCGAAACTTCTGTTTATGTATTAAACAGAGTCCCAACCAAGTCAATTGATGTTACTTGATATGAGATATGGACTAACAAGAAACCTTATATTTCTCATATGAAAGTTTGGCATTGTCTTGCATATGTGAAGTGGATTCAATCAGATAAGCTTGAAGCTAAATATGACAACTGTCTGTTTGTAGGATATCCTAAAGAAACTATAAGATAAGAGTTCTACCATGTTTTGGAACAAAAGGTGTTTGTTTCAAAACATGATGTCTTTTTAGAGAAAGAGTTTTAAGAGAAAATAGTGGGGGCAAAATTGAACTTCTGAAAGTCCAAGATGCTCAAACAGATACAGATCAACTACTTAGACCCGAGACTATTATTTATAAAGATGAAACAATATTTCAACCTTCTAACACACAAGAAGTTTGTAGGTTAGGTAGGATACATCATGCTCCCGAGAGATACAAATTTCTCATAACTGAACTTAATGATGTATTGCTTATTGAAGATGATGAGTCTACTACTTATAAAGAGGTTCTGAAGGGTTCAGAATCTAACAAATAGCTTCAAGCTCTGAAATCCAAAATGGATTTCATGTATGAAAACCATGTATGAAATTTGGTTGACCCACTTAAAGGGAAAAAACCCATAAGTTACAAATGGGTTTTCAAGAAGAAAACTAACATGGAGGGTAATGTAGTTACCCATAAATCTACATTTATAGCTAAAAGTTATCATCAAAGACAAGCTGTTGACTATGACTAAACGTTTAGCCCATTAGTTATGCTTAAATCCATTAGGATACTCCTAGCCATTACGGCTCATTATGATTATGAGATATAACAAATGGATGTGAAGATGGATTTCCTTAATGGAAACTTAACTGAGGATGTGTAGATGACACAACATGATGGTTTCATATCTATGAATGGAAAAAAGGTATGCAAGCTTCAGAAATCCATTTATGGATTAAAGCAAGCATCCAAGAGTTGGAATATCCAATTTGATGAGACAATCAAAGAGTTTGGCCTCTCACAAAATTCGGACTAGTTGTGTGTTTATAAGAAGGTTAGTGGGACTACAATCGTGTTCCTTGTACTGTATGTAGATGACATATTGCCAATAGGAAACAATGTCTTAGCTTTGCAATCAATCAAATTTTGGTTAGTTAGGAACTTCTCTATGAAAGACCTTGGAGAACTAACCTATATTTTGAGGATACAGATTTATGGAGATAGATCTAAGAGGTTGTTTGGTCTTTCTCAATCTACATACATAGACTAGATGTTAAAGAGGTTTAGCGTAGAGCAATCCAAGAGAGGTTATCTTCCCATGGTATATGGGATTACACTCTCTAAATCTATATTTCCAAATACATAAGATGAGAGGACTCACATGAGTTTGATTCCTTATACTTAGGCTATAGGATCAATCATGTACACTATGTTATGTACTGGACTCGACGTATCGTATACTCTAAATGTCACGAGCAGATAGCAGTTAGAGCCTGGTGACAGTCATTGGGTGGTTGTCAAGAATATCTTTAAGTACTTAAGAAGAACTAAGGATGTATTCTTGGTATATGGAGAAGGTGATCTTGTAGTAAGCAGGTATATTGATGCCAGTTTCCAATCTAATAGGGATGACTCCAAATCCAAGTCCAGATGTGTATTCACACTAAATGGTGGTGCAATCAGTTGGAAAATTTCCAAACAGGAGACTACTACTGATTTGATGATAGAGGTGGAGTACATTGCAGCTTTAAAAGTAGCAAAAGAACCAGTTTGGATCAAGAAGTTCATCATGGAACTTGGTGTGGTTTCGAGCATCGCTGACCTAGTGCAGTTGTATTATGATAACAAAGGGGCTATAACACAGGCAAAAGAACCGAGATCTCATCAAAAGTCCAAACATGTACTTCGGCACTACCATTTGATTAAAGAAATCATTGGTAGAAATGATGTCAAGATAGAGAGAGTTCTTACCGATCAGAATACAGTTGATCTGTTAACTAAGCCTATTTTCCAAAAGAGTTTTATGTCACATGTACATGCCTATGGTATTAGATATTAAGGCGATTGGCTTTAGTGCAAATGGGAGTTTGTTAAAGAAGTGCTCTAAAGGCAATCACCTTTAGCAATTATTGTACAAATCATTTTATGATTAATAAAGGCATTTTTCATTGTTTCGATGTTCATACATTTATAGATTTAACGTTAATCTTAAATTAATTTAATGAAGTCCTTGATACAAAACATAGTATGAAGGAAATCATAACGAGATTGTGATAATGAGATTCCAATCATATGTAATTATGTTAGTATCTAAACTTTCCCTAGTCATAGGATTAATGAGATGGGATATCATTAATTCAAGTAGACTAACACATGTTATACCCCTTGATTAGATCAAACAGTAGCTCTCATAAGCTGTAGACATGATTTGTTTAGAGTTAACATACGGATGCTTACTAAGGGTAATAAGTATAAATTGACCTACTATGAGACAATCATATGGATATTCTATTCTAGTGTCAATGATAGTCTCATTATAGCAATGGTGTAAGTATCATTTGACTTGAGGTGCTCAAGGGTATCTCGGATACTGATTGTGTGCTTTGACTCCATTCATCGGTGCTTTTCAGGGGTTACTCATAGGATGGTGATTGGGTACAGCTTGAGATATTTGGCAGTAACTAAGTAGCCAATAAAGGATTCACCACTCCTAATAGAAGGAGATGATACCTACAACCTCTTATTAGGGTCAATACTCGGGAGTCTCTGGCCAAAGCAAATATGTGTCATGAAGAGAGTCTTCAATGATACATAGAGTAATGAGATCCTCAGGACAAAATCTAATATCACTTAGACTAGAGGTGTCTTCGTCAGTCTAATGGGAGTTGACACTTGGACAATACTCTGAACCAAGTGGGGTATAGATGGTGAAAGGACGAATTACATGAAAACATTGTGTATAGAAGGGTTTGTAGTCAAACCATTGACTTTTTGGTTAATTAGGGGGTGTCATGAAATGTTGCTAGATACTACTCTTAACTTACTTGAATTAAGTGTTAATTTAAGTGGCTAAAATATCCAGGAACCTAATGGGTCACACGCATAGTAGATCCGAAGGATAAGTAAAATAGTCTTGAATGGTGATTCAAGATATGAGAGAGTGTTTCAGGATTGTATCATGATGTGATCGTGGTAGAAACGTTGCATAGAATGGATTAGAAGCAAGTTTTGTTGGTTGCTAATCTGGCCATTAACTTTCCAAACTTTCATTAATGTATGTTATTCATAGTCATTAACTTCCCATAACTTCCATTAATGCATGATATTCGTGACCATTAACTTCCTATAACTCTCTATTAGTGACGAGGGTTATGGAAGGACAAATAGTGTAAAAAATAGAGATGATTTTCATGCATCTTGTGTAAGAGACAAATAAATATAAAAAAAAGAAAGGTTCTTTTCTCACACACACACTCTTTTTCTCTCTAACTCTCACAAGAGTTCTTGTTTTTGCTAGCACAAAGAAAGAATTCTAACCATCTCTTAATGAGATTTCATCCTTCTATCTTCATGTGGACTTTCATTAGAGACAGTCTACATTGATTGTTGTAGTTTACGACAACCCATCGCGAAGAATATTAAAGAACAAAGGAGATCATCAGAAAGGTATGTAAACATCTTACATTTCATGTTTTTGTTTTCTATATCTATATATATGAGTAGATCTATTTTTTCGGTTCTGTTTTAGTTTTTGTTGCATATATTTGATAAATATTATGTATGAGATGTGTGATCGAAACCTTACAGTGGCATCAGAGCCATCTTGTGCCTTATTAGATGTAGAATACATTACATGTGAAAACTGTTTTCATGGTTGTGACAACTTAAGGTGCTGTAATGTTTTGTTCGAAATTAATTATAGAAAAAACTTTTCACAATTTTCTTTCACCAATCTATTCATAATATGTATGTGAATGATTCAATGTGATTGAAAATAATTTTAATGTGATTAAAATATTTAATTTCGAATTTACTAGAATATGCATGAAACTTATCTTTCTGTTGAGCATGTGATGTCTATTGGCTAAACTGTTAAGGTTACACATGATTTTCGTAGAATTTGATTCTGGAAAATTTATGTGAACATATTTGTGATGTTTTTATGCCTATATACTTTTTGTATAATTATTAAAAATGTTTTAATAATTTTATCAAACAATTTTCCAAATCTAGACAGTTTTCAAGAAATTGTAGAATTTGTTTTGTTTGATGTTTTATGTTTATATTTCGGCTCCAAAACCTTAAAATATTTTATGAGATAAAATTGTGTTAATTTGATGTTTGATCCATGCCTAAATGATTTTTCTTGAAATTTTATTTCAGAAAAATTTTAGAAGTCATATTTGTCATTGTTGGTATCTTATCGGTGTTTTTAATAATTTTTAAGTGATTCCTAAATTTTTTATCATCATGAAATGACCTAGAGATGCTTGCAATGATGATTTTATGTTCTAAAAATTTTGTAAAGTTATAGAAATTAATTTTAGTAGAGTAATAGATTTTCTAGTAAAACTAGAAAAATTGGCATATGTGACAAAATTAAAGTTGTTTAATTTTAGACATCAAATAATTATTTAAAGGTAAATTAATTATGAATGAATTTATGGAATTAGAAATTTATGTTAATTAGATTAATATTAATTCCAAATGAAATAACGTACAATAGTAATTTTAGCCAAGTTAATAAAAGGAAGATAGTAAATCCAAGTGTTGAATTGGGCCTTTCATATTAAGATCCATAAGATGTCATAACCAAAATGATATGTCTACATATATGCATTAGAGAATGCCTGGTTAGGAGAACGTGTGGGCTTGCATGATGGATGGTTATCAACTTAGGCTCAATTTGATTTGGTAGTCTATATCATGCCATATAGTTATAGTAACTATATATATATGTGTGAGTTATATGTATAAGACCATCTAAGTTAGACGAGACCTTAGTCAAACCCCTTGCTTAGAATATTAAAATTAATGTCTTTCTTTAATATGGCGAGAACCAGAGTTCTTTTAAAGTTAGGGATGTTGGGCAAACTCGCTTTACACAGATATGTTCGAACTATGGAAATAGGATTTTTAGATTAATGGGTCAGTTTTAACTAGAAGCGTTGGTTTATTAGGCAAACCCAGGATCAACGTGGACAAAGGTGAAGTTGGGTAACATACATTACATGTACATGTGTCAAGAGTTGATAGCTCAATGAGTGTGCACACATCAACAGTTAATAGCTCTAGATTCTATAGTTTCATTGGAGATGCAATTGGTATGGTCGATACCTACTGGTTGGACTAAGGTGGCTTATTGGGCAAACCCAAGGTCATTCTTAGGGATATTAGATATTGACCCACTAGGAGAATTTCTCTATGAGTTCTTTCAGATCTATATTGAGGGTTATGAATTTGTGAAAAATAGTTAGAGCCATAATAAGTGTTATTACAGTCCTTATAGATACGCATTTAAATACATTCTAATTTTTCTCTCTTTGACGAAATGTTGCTATTACCTGAGTTAACACCATGAGTACTAGTGTGAATTTAAGATCATTGATGGAAGCTAACAAGTTGATTAGACCAAACTTCCTTAACTGGCTTAGGAACTTGAGAATAGTTCTCAAGTCTGAGAAGATTGGTTATATCTTGGAAGAACCACTTCTCAATCTCTCTTATGCTAATGCTTCTAATGATGATCGAAGGGTATATAGGAAGCATCTCAATGATAGTGAGATGGCTAGTTGTATTATGCTAGCCATTATGTCACTGAAGCTGCAAAAGCAGCACGAGGCTATAGATGCTCATACCATAATCTATCATCTGAGGGAGCTCTTTGATAAGCAAGCAAGGTCTGAAAGGTTCGAGACTTCACAATTGCTCTTCTACTCTAAGATGGTTGAGAGTACATCTCCAGTGTAGTACACATTGAAGATGAATGGCTACATCTAGCGGTTGGCCTACTTGGGTTTTCTTTTAGATCATGAATTAAGTATTGATTTAATTTTAATGGGTTTAACTGATAGTTACTCACAATTTGTGCTTAATTATCAAATGAACAATAGATCTAGCACAATCCCAAGTTGGTCAACATACTAAAGGTTGTTGAGCCATCTGTCCAAAAAGACAAGGTTATGATGCTAGTGGACTCTTCTAGTTTGAAGAAAAAGAGCCAAAAGAAGAAAAAGTACGCAGGGCCTAAGGGAGGTTTCAAAACAGCAAAAAAGACTACCTCGAAGGGAAATTGCTTCCACTATGGCAAGGATGGCCACTGGAAGAGAAATTGCAAGCCCTATCTGGAGTCCTTAAAGCACAAAAAGGCATCTGATGCCCCATCTACTTCATATATTTATGTTATTGATATTCATACTATTTCTGATAGCAACATATGGGTATTAGATAACAGTTGTGGCTCACACATATGTACTGACATGTAAAGCCTTAGGAATAGTAAACAACTCAACAACGGAGAGTCAAACCTGCGAGTGGGCGATAGAGCAAGAATTGTTGCATTAGTTATAGGCACATATGTATTGACGCTCCCTAATGGGCTTGCATTATAATTAGCCAATTGTTTTTATATACCTGTTTTGACTAAAAATGTAATGTCTGTTTCTAGTCTTAATAAAGTTGGATTCCATTTAAACTTCAGTAACAATGGTTGTTCAATTTATTTGAATGAAATGTTAATGCCTTGGGTACATTGTTTAATGGTATATACATATTGGATATGTCTAATTCGGTTCTAAATATCCGTAATAACAAAAGAATAAAATGAGATAATGTGAAATCATCTTACTTATGGCATTGTCGCCTTATCCATATAAGTGAGAGACGCATGACTAAACTACACAAGTGTTAATTTAGGATCATTTGATTATGAATCATATGACACATGTGAATCTTGCTTATTAGGCAAGATGACTAAGTTACCTTTTAAAGGAAAGGGTTAACAAGTTAGTGGAATTTTAGACCTAAAACATACTGATGTATGTGGTCTAATGTCCATACATGCCAAAGGTGGTTTCTTATACTTCATTACCTTTATCGATGATCATTCTTGATATTAGTATGTGATTCTTATGAGATACAAGTCTGAAGCATTTGAAAGAATTTAGAAATGAAGTTAAGAAACAACTTAGGAGAAGTATTAAATCACTTCGATCGGATCGAGGTGGTGAATACTTAAAGCTAAAAATTTTTGGATTATCTCAGGGATAATGGAATATTGTCCCAGGAGACTCCATCTTACACACCACAATAAAATGGTGTGACTGAGAGGAGAAATTGAATCATGTTAGATATGGTGAGGTTTGTGATGGGTTTAGTGGATTTACTAAAATCCTTTTAAGGCTATGCACTTAAAACTTATGTTTATGTATTAAACAGAATCCTATCCAAGTCAGTTGATATTGCTCTATATGAGATATGGACTAACAAGAAACCCTATCTTTCTTCCATGAAAATTTGGGGTTTTTCTACTTATGTGAAGCAGATTCGGTCAGATAAGCTTGAAGCTAAATTTGACAAGTGTTTATCTATAGGATATCCTAAGGAAACTATAGGATATCAGTTCTACCATATTTCAGAACAAAAGGTATTTGTTTCAAAACATGCTGTCTTTTTAGAGAAAGAGTTCTTCTAAGAAAGACAGTGGGAGCAAAATTGAACTTGTGGAAGTTCAAGATGCTTAAACAGACATAGATCAACCACGTAGACCCGAGTCTATTGTTTATGGAGATAAAACAATAGTTCAATCTTTTGACACACAAGAAGTTCATAGGTTAGGTAGGATATGTTATGTTCCTGAGAGATACGAATTTCTCATAAGTGAACTTAGCGACGTATTGCTCATAGAAGATGATGAGCCTACTACCTATGAAGAGGTTCTGAAGAGTTCAGAATTTGACAAATTACTTTAAGCTATGAAATCCGAAATGGATTCCATGTGTGAAAACCAAGTATGGACTTTGGTTGACCTACCTGAAGGGATAAAACCCGTAGGGTGTAAATGGGTTTTCAAGAAGAAAAATGACATGAAGGTAATGTAATTACCTATGAAGCTAGGCTTATAGCTAAAGGTTATCGTCAAAGCAAGGTTTTGACTATGATGAAATGTTTAGCCCGGTAGCTATGTTTAAATCCATTAGGATACTCCTAGCCATTGTCGCTCATTATGATTGTGAGATATGGTAAATGGATGTGAAGACGACTTTCCATAACGGAAACCTAACCAAGGATGTGCCTATGACACAACCTGATAGTTTCATATCCATAAATGGAAAAAAGGTATCTAAGCTTCAGAAATCCATTTATAGATTAAAGCAAGCATCCAAGAGTTGGAATATCCGATTTGATGAGACAATTAAAGAGTTTGGTTTCTCACAAAATCTGGATGAGCCGGTGTGTATAAGAAGGTTAGTAAGAGTGCAATCTTGTTTCTTATACTGTATGTAGATGACATATTGGTAATAGAAAACGATGTCTCTGCTTTGCAATCAATCAAAATTTGGTTAGTTAAGAACTTCTCTATAAAAGATCTTGGAGAAGTAACTTATATTTTGGGGATAAAGATCTATAGAGATAGATCTAAGAGATTGCTT
>JAOQMP010062659.1:0-10537 GCA_027563575.1 Erythroxylum pedicellare | reverse complement strand
AAACTTTACACACACTCTCTATGGGATCGACCTAGACTCACCACTGCTACAGTAGTAGTCTAGTTATTTTATTTTGATTAGCATAACAAGGCGCGGTCATCACCTTTAGCACTTATTGTACAAATATTTTTATTAATACAAAAGGCTTTTTCGTTGATTTCATGTTTATGTTCTTTATGAATTGATAGTGATCTTTAATTGAAATAATGAAGTCCTTGATATGTCACATAGTATGAAGGAAATCATGATGAGATCATGATAATGAGATTCCTATCATGTGTAATTATGATAGTATCTAAATTATCTTTAGTCATAGTATTAAAGAGATGATACATTATTAATCCGGACAGACCAGCATATGTTATACCTCTTGGTTAGATCAAGCAGTGGATCTCATAAGCTGTAAGCATAAGTTGTTTAGAGTTAACATGTGGATGCTTGCTAAGAGTAGTAAGAACATTGGATGACTTGCCATAAGACAATCATATGGATAATCCATTCTAGTGTCAATAATAGTCTCATCATAGCAATGGTGTAAATATACTTAGACTTAAGGTGCTTAAGGATATCTTAGATACTAATCCTGTACTTTGACTCCATTCCTCATTGCCTTTTAAAGGTTGCTTATAGGGTGGTGATTGGGTACAACTTGAGGTATTCGAAGATAATTGAGTAGCCAATAAGGATTCACCATTCCTGATAGAAGGAGATGATACCCACGACCTCTTATCGGAGTCATTACTCGGGAATCTCTGGCTAGAGTGGAAATGCAATCGAGATAGTCTTCAGTAACATATCCAATTGAGTAATGAGCCTCAGGGATAAGAACTAACATCACTTAGGCTAGATGTGACGTAGTTAGTCTAGTAGGAGTTGACACTTTAACCATATTCTAAACTAAGTGGGATATAAATGGTGAAAGGATGAATTGTACGGGAACATTGTCCATAAAGGGTTCGTAGTCAAACCACTGACTTTCTGGTCAATTGGGGATCATGATGTATTACTAGATACTGCTTATGACTTACTTGAATTAAGTATTAATTCAAGTGACCAACATAACCAAGAACCTAATGGGTCACACACATTGAAGATGTGAAGAATGAGTACAATAGTTTTGGATGGAGATCAAAGATATGAGAGATGTATGACTAAGCTACACAAGGTGGTAGTTTAGGGTCATTTGATTGTGAATCATATGACACATGTAAATATTGCTTATTAGGTAAGATTGACAAAATTACCGTTTAATAAGCAAGATGACAAAATTACTCTTTGAAGAAGGGGTGGAAGTTTCATGCTAAATGAAGTGGGATTAAAAGCTACTTAATTCCCACTAACTCTCCAATGATGTTGGGGGTTAGAGGAAGGCCAAAGGGTGTAAGAAACACCAATTTTCGTGCAAGTGTTGTGTAAAAACAAGAGATTTTTTTTGGTGAAGTGTTCATCATCTTCTCTCACTCTCTACAAACACTCTCTCAAAGAATACATCACAAAGCTAGCACTTTGTGCGTGTTCTAGCCATTCTTCCTAAGAGGTTTCAAGCTTCACTCTTCACGTGGATATTATTAGAGATGTCCTCCTTTATTCATCGTAGTTTACGATAACCTAAAGAGGTGAAGACAACGAAGAATGAAGGAGAATGTAAGGTACATATCTTAAGTTTATGTTTTGTTAAAGTTACATCTAATGGCACTTGAAAGTTCTTAGCTTTTTGGGTTTTGTTTTATATTTTCGCTGCTTTTTTCTTTTTTGGATGCATGTGATGCAAGATCAAAACACAACATGATCATCCATAATAAAAGAAATTTTAAATTATCAATTGAATATTTAATATTTTAGAATTATAGTTAGGTTTAATTTGACTAAAATATCCAATAAAACTTGAAATCCCTAAATTTTCACATTATGCTTCACATGAAAATTTTCAATTAAAACATTTAGTGAAATTAAATACTGAAGAACACATGTAATCTTAATTTCACCAAAAAATCACACAGACACACACAGAGACACATGCGTGCACGCACACACGCAGACGTATACACATAAACACACATACACAAATATAAAAATTTGAAAATTTTGAATTTACTATGAAAAATGTATAAAATCTAAATTCATGCAAAATCAAACTTTAACAAATGCAATCAAAAGTTTAAAAACTTAAATCAACTTTCAATTAAATCAAAGAAAAAAAAGTTTATGAAAACTCCAAAACTTTTAAGAATTTGTGAAATTACCTATTTATAAATCTTAGAACATTATAAATTTAAAATTTATACAATTAAAATGTATTTTGTGAAATTGAATCCATAAAATTTCAAAGAGAATGAAAAATGTCAATTAATAAACTTAAAAAATAGAAAATCCTCAAGGTGTATGGTTTAAGGGTTGGGTGTTGAGGAAACCAATTTTAAATTGTTTTTATTAATGCCTAAGATTTGTTGGAGGAGGAGATATTTATCAAAGAAGAGAATTTGTCACGTGAGAATAAATGACAAAAATTCTCAAATACTTAATGAAGCCCTAAAGAAATTGAGGGATTATGGTGAAAAAATCAAAAGGAAACTAAGAAACTACCTTTTAGGCCTAAAAAAGCTTTAAAATGTTGATTTTGGATAAAAAGTGAAAAAGAGCTTTAGACAACAAAAAGTGAGGTGGCTGAGAAAAACTAAGTGTTTAAAAAATCAAACATTTGACTAGATGAACTTATCCATCTATAAACTCACCAAAAAGAAATGTCATATTTTGTTTATCAATGTTCCACTTCTTTAGTTAGTTAATGCTAGCCTATAGGTTAGTAGAAGGTGCGAAGAAATAAAACACTTGAACTTTGATAAAAACACTCCAAAATGAATTCAAGTATTCAAGAGATCAATAATATATACAAACATATAAACCATATAAAGGAATCAGTATGAACCATGATTTCCTTAAATTCTTAAGAGAGAGGGTATGAGTTCTCTTTAAAACATCTTATTTTCTAGAATGTCGTTGCTCCCTCCATCCTCTTTTATTCATTTTGGTGACCTCTTCTCCTACTTATATTTGATCCTCAATCATCTGGTTGATTTCAAACTATGATTTTCTCTGCCTATTTAAGATCTCAGTAATCTCCTATTCTTTCTTAGATAGTTCTACTACATTGCTTTCTTCCTTAGTTTCTTTCATCAAAATAGCTCTTAAGACAGTGCTTGGTTTTTATTGGTTCTATTTTTAGGAGGAAGAAAGTTATACAAGGGACTATTTAGTTCTTTTTTTCAAGATTTTTTCTTCCGCGCCTTTGGTTTGTTATTATTTTAGATAACCACCTTTTTAAAATATTTTTTTCTACAATGTCTTACTAGTAAATGACACTCTTCCTAGCAATAGAGGGGCTAGAATTTTTTGAATGAGTCAACCTTTAGACCCCTTTCTTCCCTAAATAACCTTTCTTTTACTGCAAGTCCTTTGGCTCCTTCATTACCTACTATACCTTTTGGTTCTCATCGAAGAAATTGTCATCCCTCCCTATCTCCTCCCTATTCTTCTACTCACTTTGTCAATTCCATTTTGAATTAGAGGAAGGTCTTGGGTGAAAATTCAAACTCTTCCTTAGATTATTGCCCACTGGTAAACTAAGATGGATTAGTTATAGTAGCTCTAAGTATGGAAACACTGAGAGAGGGTGCTAAGCATTGGTCTTTGACATTAGTAGGTTTCTTCCTTAGGAAATGCCCTCCATTCCTTGTTATCAACTTTTGGGATCTAAAAAAATGTAGGAGGAGAGTGTTGAGCAAGGATTGATAACTCTTTTTCCTTAAATTTAATACAAAAAAGTGGTGCTAAAAAGATTGTGGAAGTAAGGCCTTGGTATGTTCAGAACATCCTAATATTGATCCAGCACTAGAAATCAGTTATATGCTTAACATTTATTAAAGAAGACACTTCCCTATATGGATTAATGTGCACAGTGTCCCATTGGAGTATTATACTATCAAGGGTCTAATCTCTTGTGCTAGTTTCATTGGTAGCTCATCTATATGGATGAGCATAAAAATTTGAAGAAGGGAATTATATATGCTGGGGTGTGTGTTAGTGTGAAAATGTTAAGGGAATTACTTGACACCATTCCTATTATAAGATTAAAAGAAAATGAAACATTGGTAAAGGATTTAGTAAGAGTTTTATATTAATAGAAACCAACACTTCAGGTGCAAGGAAAGTAATGATAAGAAATAGGTAGAAGGTTCATTAGAGGAGACTATAATGAACTTATAGGGATTGAAAATAAAATAGAGACAAACATAATAAAACATATTATTACTTTAAATCCAAAAACAAATGTTAGCTCTATATAAGAGACATTGAGGATGATATTGTTTTAAAGATGGAAAGGAATAAACCTAGGTAAGCTAAAACTAGAATAGGGGAGTCTAGTGTCAATTGTGCGATAAAAGGGAACTATGGAATGGATAGAACAACTCAAAAGATCCTTGCTAAGGAAGCAAATAAGGAAGGGGAAACAAGTGAGGAAAAACCTGATACATTTCTTAAAAATATGGAGGGTGATGAGTTTAATGTTGATAATAGGAGGATATTAAAAAAAAAAAGATCCAAGGGATCTAAGACAAAAATAACCAATATATCAACAGCCTTTTAGATTGTGAGGCCATAAAATACAAGCTTTAAAAGATTTTGTTATTAATAATAACATACAACTATTGGATTATTAAACATTAAGTGTATTTTGGAAAATATGAAGAGATCGAAGTGTTTAGGGAGCCAATGAGCCTTTTTGTATAATTATCAATAACAATACTTTGGGTGAATTGTGATTGCTTTTTACACGAGGTTACTCAAGGTAGATGAGATCAAAGATAGTGTCTAACTCATCAATGTTTCAGTTATGTTTAGTAAGGAAAACTAAAAAACAATAATCTACTTTATTTAGGGATTAAAATTTTCATTTTGGATAGACAAACTTTTCAATTTGATTCAGTAAGTTCACTCTACCAATTTGGATTGTTCACTTTAATATCACTTTTTTAATATTTGAAGTTGAGGAAAATTTTTATTTAAGAAACTTCACTAATGACTTTAGGGATTGTTTTGAGAAGATAGGAGTTAATTGTTTTGAACAGATATGAGCTACTGACTTAAAAGTTGATGGCTGCTTCTTCACCTAGAGCAATAAGTAATTTGCTAGGTGGCATATAAGGAAAAAGCTTGATAAGGACTTTATAAATGAGGAATGGCTCTCTAGGTTCCCTTAAAGCAAAGACACAATCTTAAACCCTTTGCTTTTAGATCGTTCACCCATTTATATGCAAAACTTAATCTCAATGCTGAAGAGAAAAGCCCTTTTAGATTTTAATGATTTTATTGCAAAGATTGATGGATTCTCAGAAGTCATCTTAAGATGTTTAGATTATAATAATAGTGGATATAAGTCATTTTTCTATATGAAGAGGCTTAGCTCTATCAAGGAAGAACTTACGTAATTGAATTTCAAAAAAGGTAAGAGCATAAATATGAATATGACTACTACAAGGGTGAATATGTTTAACATCTGGGAGGTTTTGAATAAACATCCAGGGGAACTTCACGATTGACTGAAGAAAAGATAGCTTTTGACTGTTTCATTAAAGTAGCTTGAGATTACATCTCTCCGTTCAAACAAAGATATAGAGTGGATTGGCTTAAAAGTGGAGATAAAAAAAACTAGAAACTTTTCTATTCTATCTAGGAGTAATTCTAATAAACTATGCTCTTTAACTAAAGAGAATGACATAATGATATCTTCTTAAGAGGATATAATCTAGCAAGTTAAATGAACTTGATTTGCTTAATAGGCCTTTTAGTATACAAGTTGAAAGAGTAGTTTTTTTTTATTTGAAACCCATAAAGGCACAGGCCCAAACGGATTGAATGGATTTTTGTTTCCAAAAAACTTGACCTTTAATCTAAAATTTGGCGAAAGAGTCAATCAATGAGCTCTTTAATAAAGGTAAAATGTCAAAAAAGATTCATAAGAATTTTTACAAGTGTTATTCCTAAAGTTTCTAACATCAAATCTCGAAGAGAAGTGTATTTATTGTTGATAAGTAATATACTAATAAATAAGGTGTCGATCCAAAAAAATTAAATGGTTTAGATAACTCTCATACTACTGACTAGTCAAACAATTAAAATAGTTTAACTGATAGATAATTGAAAATCGATAAAACAAATTCTAAGCAAACGAATAACTAATAAAAGCAAAACAAAACAAATATCCGAGTACATAATGTATATATTAGTAATGTTTAGATAAGGATTCCCTCCAGCATCATCTTTGCAGTCATGATTTAATAACTTAGAAATTTTTTTATAACTTAGATTAGCAGAATAGGATTTATGAATTTAAATGAAAGATTTGACCCTAACACTAGATGATTTATTTAAGCCTATCTTTAGTAACCTATATAACTTCTAGTTTCTGTTGTGGTCTAGTCATTTATAGATTCTCTTGAGTCTTCCACACATGAATTAAAATTAGATCCAATTACTAGCACAATTAAATCCCCATTAATAATTTTGAAAGATATTTCACATAATTAATTCATACTTTGTAGATAATATTGATTAAATCTTTACAAAGATAATATTATGGCTCTCCTATCTAAACATATAAGTGAAAAAATAAAAGACATCAAAGTAGAACTAATTATTAATGAAATCTTCTTATTCTAATCATTTTTAATCTACTAGGATGACCTTGAATCCTCTTCTTTAAGGAAAATGACTAGTCTGAGGGTTCTTGCACCTCCCAGCTACTAACCATATGTTTAAAATTGAAAGAATGATAAATGATGCTTCAAATTAAGGTTTTTGTATTTTATATACATTTTGTCTACCTAGAACACGATCTACGATATGACTATATCATAGTCCCTATATCTTTCTCTAATTTTTGGAGAAGGACATAACTTATCGCATACCTATAATGTAGGTTGTTTATCTTTCTACAACTTTTCTATGCTTGAGGATCATCCCCATTGTGAGCTGAGACATGATCATGTTTTAGGTCATATTGCTCTTCGAAAATTCTCCTTGCCATACAATCTCCTTCCAAGTTGAGTATATGATCATGTCGTAAATTTTAGCTGGTCATAAAAGGATATAGTTTGGCGCATGACTGTATGTAAGGCTATGCGCAACTAAGAATTATCTTTTCTTTAAATTTTTTACTTGAAAACTTCTCAATTCTTCACAAAGATCATCCCAAGATAACATCTCACAATTGCTTAAAAGCATAACTTGAAATGAGCAAACAAGGATAATTTAAACATAAAACCAAGTTAAATAATTTCAAAATATATGTCTGTTTTACATACATCAATATTAGTCCTCTTTCACATTATATATAAGAGGCATACATATTATAGGAATTATGCTTCCTTTTAGATCATATATTTATCCTTTTTGGTTTAGGTTATTAATATAAACCCATTTTCATATATTCATAATATGTATTAATATCTTATAATTTTCCAATATAAATTGAAATTTTCTTATTCTAAATACCATGTTTCCTATAATATTGCCCTTTTTAGTCAGATTTAACAATCTTTTTTTATTTACCTAATTATTTCTTAACTTTAGTCACGATGTTCTTAAATTATCAAGAGTTGAAAACTTTCTATTAATTAAGGATACATAATCAAACTGAAAATAATCATATGTGAAATGTATTTAATATCTTTATTTGCATGTAATTAGTGTATAAAGATCTAAATAAGTTATACTATCATTTCCAATATAATAGAACTATAAGTTGATCCATTTTTCTTTATTTTATTCAACTTACCCTCTTAGAAAATTTTGAAAATTGTGATATTCACAACTTTAATATGATGAGTTGCTACTCTTTAATTTTTCTTGAAGTTTTTATGGATATGATATTTTAATGTTTTGAAATAATTTTGTGTTATTGATGTTTGATAGATATAAGTTTGACTGTTTATAGATATAACTTTTAACGCCAGAAAGTAATTGATTTAGTAAAGAAAAAAAGAGGAAGAAGTGCTAAAATTTGTCATGTCTATATCTAAGGTTAACCTAATACCTAATAAGGTGTCATATATGTCAAAAGTTTGTTAATGGGTTTGTATCATATTTTTTTAACATATTGAACAATCTATTTGATCAATAATTCAATCAATAAAAACAACGCAACATCCAATTTTCAAGACCTCCATATAAATTTGAGTAAGAGAAAGTCATAAACCTTCATGGACCTACCATATGTCGATGTAAAGGTCATTAAGAGAGTGAAAAAATTCAGCCATATATATGTATGTGCATATCTAGATTTTATATAATGTCGACATGTGTAGACTTATATAAAATGAGAGATATCCATCAACCATACAACTAAATAAATTAACAAATCAATTAAGAAGGTTATTATAAGAACTACATTGTTCTTAATCCATATAACATTCCACTTGTATATAGGATATGCCTTTATATAATTCTAACATTATCAAATAACATATACTGTTGGGAAATCAAGAAGGGATCCGATCCTGACAGCAACGGAATAATTAAAAAACTTTTTGAATTTTGATTTCCTGAAAACCAAGATCACTTTAATTCTATAAAATGATTAACAATTAAATCATAATAAAGCATAGATCTTAATTTATACCTTATTTCGAATCTTGATCATATTCTTATCGTATCTCTCAAATCATTTTCAAAATTGATCCATCTCAACCACTATAGTTGCACAAGTGTCTGGCCTTTAACGATATATACAAAACAAGTTGAGAGAACTCTGTAACTCTTACAGATAAGGTTAAATAAGAAGGGTTAGCTTCACCATAGCTTAAGCCTATTTATAATAGGTTTTGGATATTTTAGTAATTTAATTCAATAATTTCAATTAAACTTTATCAATTATACCCAAATAAGATCTAGTATCTCACATTGATCCTCATATATTAAATATCTCATATTTAATCATAAAATTTTCCAACTTTACAATCAAGTCCAGTTTGATCAAAATATCTTTGTTCTTTTCAACCTGTTCTTTATGTGAGACTCATTAAGTTCCCAAATATGTTGACAATGATTATAAATTTTAATTCCAATTCGTAATTAGAATTAGATAAATTAAAACTCTGTTTAATTTATCTTTAATTCTCTAATTAAACAATTTATAATCGTAGATCAAGATTGGAGTCTAACAACATATCATGACCACCCAAATATTTAAGAATGTCATAGTGGTTTTAACTAACCTTTTTGTGCATGGTTTTTTTTATATAATTTAATCTTTTTATCGTACAGCATTCTAATTAGACATAGAGCATGTAATGTCTACTCTATTTTGAGTCCAATCATATTAGTTCTTAGCTATTAGCTATTGATGCAATTAATAACATTTGTAAGCTATTTACAAAACTGCATTTTACTTTGGCCAAAGATTTTCCATATCAATATTAATTGAGAACAATAGAACAATTTACAAAATGTCATTCTACCTTAGCCAAGGATTTTTTTTAATCAATTCTAATTGAGACCAATATAACATTCTCCCTAATTACTTTAAGATGATGAATCATATCTTGATCACTCACTATCTTCATATAGTTCATGCTACATGTGATGACTACCGGTTGAATGACCTATGATTAGACATATCATAGGTAGTATCAAAACATAACAATCCCTATATAAGATAACTTTAAAGATCTCAAGTTAAAGGATCACTTATACAATCATCACAATAAGAATTTCCATAGACGTACAAGTAATGTTGCAACTGGATTTCTCATATAAGATCTATTTAGTGAACTTGTGCTCAAAAAAGCATCCACATGTTTGTTTATGTATCTCCATACTTTAGTTTGTGAGATCGAGTAGTTTCTTCATAAGAAAAAACATAATGTGCGCTAACCTTTTTACGTTCTATTAATCTCCAATTTTAATAGAATAATGATTAGAAATAATTTATAGATAATAAAAAATGCAATATGAATCACATAATTACCATCTCATTATAATTTCATTTGGGATATATAATTATCCCATAGACTTTATGATATACATTTAAACATGCATAAGATAAAGAATGCTTTTAAATAATTGTAATAAAATTACAACCAAACTGATTGGTTGTAGGGCATAAGCCAACATATACGTGATTCCAAATCTTACAAGATATGAAACACATTATATATCTTCCTAATTATCATATAACTTTCTTTAGTTGCATAATTAATAACCTTTAATTTGAGAATATTTCTTAATAAATGATAATCCATATAATTGTAATCTTTAGTAAAGCTTATCAGGTAATCAAACCTTATTTATCTCTTCTAAGTTTATGTTACAAAATCATTTAATTATGACTTTTATTTGAACTTCATAATATGAAAATAATATGTAGATTCTAAATAAATTTTTTTCTAAAGTTAAATTTCAGGGAGAAAGATTGGTTCTAGTGTTATTTTTTTGGTTTTTAAGTTTAATAAAGAAGTATGATTGGTATAATTCTCTTTTT
>JAOQMP010062640.1:0-10538 GCA_027563575.1 Erythroxylum pedicellare | reverse complement strand
AATATTTTGTCTCCCACCAACTTCTATTATAGAGTAGTCCCTTATAAGAAAATTAATATGTAGATTACAAATCTAATGTAAATATTTTTAATATGCAGTTTTTATATAACTATTTTCCATTTCTCATACCTTGATTTTTGTAACATAAGCTACCTCAATTACATCTACTAATCATTAAAATTTTCATAATATCAAGTACAACAAGTATCTTAATTTGGTCTCTAATTGTTTGTAGTAGGTAGATATAGTTGAACGTCACATATAAAGGTATCATTGTATAATAACAACTTAACATTCTATCTTTGCAGGACAATACCATCCGATTCATGCACTTAAAGACCTCAACATTAAGTAGGACATATCCATTTATACAAAACAATCAACATCTATCAATAGCACCAAACAAGACAATATATTAATGTTCATAACTCATATTTCTAATTTGACAAAATTAGAGATCATATCTGTTTTGTTTCTAATAATACATTCGCACGACATATAATGCAAATATTTTGTAGCATTTCTTAGTCTTAGATTTCGAATTAACTAACAACTTAACCCAAAAAAATCAACAACTATTAATATTTCTAATCCTATATACAAGGTTTCCAAGTCCTTCAAGTAATAGCAATAACATTATCTCAAATTCGGGGACTCAGTAACGTAATTCGAATACTTTACAACAAATAAAAATATATATGCAATCTCTATATTATATTCAACCCCTCGTCCCTGAGTATCATAATTATCTAACTCCAATATTCACCTTGAACCATTCAATATTCAACAATTCCTAAAAATGGAACATTTGGTGTACATGATATAATTCATTGAAAGTCTTTACAAAAGAAGATTTTTCTCCAAAGTTACTTGTATTGTTCATGAAATCTTTTCAGTTAACTATATTCATCATTTCTTTTCAACCATTCATAATATTTCAATAAAATCAATTTCTCTCATTTCTTACATAATTAGAATATTCTATATACTAAAGCTCGGTGATGCAGTAAGTATGCACATTTACTCTTATGCCTTGGTATGTACCACTAAGACCATTACTTCTTATCTAGAGTTTTATTTTCAAAAGGTCACCAATTAATATCTCAAGTTGATGATACCTCGATCTTAATTGATTATGGATAACATTTGGGTATCCTATGTGTAACATCCCGTTATCCATATTAAGGCTAGAATTGTGTATTATGAGAAATTACTGAGAAATTAGAATATGCATATCATGCTTAAGTTAAATATTACATGCACATTTTTGCACATTCATATGATTGTACATGCATTCATTGACATATTTTGGGTATAAATGACTTATTAAATGTGATTAAAATTTGATTTGGTATATTTAGGATATTTTGAAATTTTTGGTGAATTTTAGAAAAATATTGAAATATGGACCAGTTATCGTGAGACGCGTGGCAATATATGTATATGAAAAATGGTTTGTATGTGTGGTGATAAGTGGCAGACTTGTTTGAGTGAAATATGTAGTGCATGCAATATAGCCACGTGGTCTGGTTTTGAGTAAGGAAAGATTACACGTAGCTTATGTTCTGGTTAGGAAGTGATTAATTCTGATAATGTTTTTATGGTGTAAATATATATATGCATGAGGAGTTTAAGAAATGTAGTTTCGGTGATGAATCAATTAGATGAAAGATTTGTGAAATAGGAATTGTCTAGAAAAGTATGAAATAGGTTCTAGTTTGGATATATGAAAATTTACGTAAGTTGATGAAGAAATATATATATATACTTTGTTCTGGTTATAAGTTGATGTACTGTTATTACATGACTATATGAAGTGTTAACATAAATGAATTTAAGTGAATTTAAAACTAAGGGAAAAGTTTAAGGTGATGCAGTGTTATGGGGAAAAGCATTAAAATGGAAAGTTATGATGAAATGAAGTTGTTGATAAAAAGAAAAGTGCAGCAAATGGTGAATATCCGTATAAGTTTCGTTTTTAGTGTTAGTGTGTAATCTTTAATTTTGATCTGTTGTGGATGATTTTGGATTATAATAGGAGTTAAATGAAGTGAAAGAAGATAAATTAGAGAAATTGGTTTATAATAAAAGATAGAAAAGAGAAAAAGGGGTAAAAATGTGGTCTGAAACTTCCATGATTAAACTACATTGATCTAGGAAGAATTTGATAAAATTGTCTTCATAAAAGTTGTAGATCTTTCTTTTATATTTCTAATGATATAAATTTTGAAATTTTTGGATTCTATATTGAAATTTAAGGAGGTTAGAAGTGAGAGAGTGCAACTGGAAAATCGCGATCACACTTCGTAAGTTGACAGCCAACTAGCGATTATGCATAACTTCTAAGGTTGGAGGCTGACGCAACATCCTTCGATCTTTCACTATATCTACTTTGTCCAACCTCCAAATAGCATGATACTTGAACCATTGGACTCGTGGAACACTGATCTACATCTCCAAAAAATATCTTAGCCATATGAAATCAATTGGGAGAGATCGAGTGAAAAGCATAGGACGGGTCTGGTTGAGTGAGCACACCCGTGAGTCCCTCACACCCATAATTTTTTTCACACCTGAGAGTTACTCACACCAATGGATTCTATTCCATATGACCATGAGTGTTTATAGGTTTTAATTGTCACATCATGACACTGCTACTAGTTTATGCACTCGAGAGCATCTTGCAAACTGAATAGTCTTGTTTCTTGCGACCATAACTTCTTCTCTAGACCTCCAAATGACTTGATTCTTTAACCAATAGGTTCCTAACACATTATTATACCTCTATATAAAAATTTTAGCATTCTGAATTGCTTTTAAAAATATTTATTGAAGGAAAGTGAGGGAATCTGTTGGAATAGTATGAGCTGGTATGATTTCACTAAACATGCTTGGGTATTTCGGTTATATCATATTATGTACTCATCCAAATGGGATGATTTATGATTTGGAGTAAACTATAGATACAAGGCTACATATTGTCTGAAGAAATCAAATTCTAATTCAGTCTCTAAGACTTTCAATATTTGGACGAAATTTTAGTATGGTGTATTGTTTCAAAATAAGAATAGTTTGAAAATATTTGAAGTATAACTTTCAGATTACTAAACAAAATTGAATGATTTTGATGTAATTAGAAACTTAAGATATTGGAGAATAAAATTCTAGAAGGAAGCATTGCCTAATTTTGTCATTTACCTTATCATAATGATCATGAAAAGTTGACCATAAACTATGTTGTTAGAAAAGTCCGAAATGATCAATTGAGTTATAAAATTAACTTTACACTATTTTATTGTGGTCCAAACCCTAAGTACTAATTATTTATAAGGGATTTGATGTATGAATGATATGGTGATAAGAATTCGATATGATACCTGGGATTGTCATTGAATATGCAATGTGGATTTTTGATATACATTTGTAAATGCTTATACATTTGTGCAATAGTGTGATATTTGTAAATGTGTTTTGTAGGATATAGAGGAGCACATTGGACGTCAGTCAAACATTGCCATATCATCTAACAATAGCAATTAGAGTGTAATGTGAGTCAACCTAGATGATTTCCCTAGGATTGATTTGATTTGTTTGACCTCCAATTATGAACTGTTTGTGTTTTGTTATGAATTCCAGAATTAAAGTCTGAGGAGTTTAATATTTGGGTATGTATTGGAAGTGCTCTGAACTAATGTGAAATTCTGAATAATATTTGTATTCACAATGAAAGTTGAATGCCAGACTTAGGTCTGACGATTATGATATTCTGACCGTGCATCATATGTGATTGTTATACATGACATATTCTGTATTTGATGCATTTGATAAAATGCATGCTCAGATAAAGGTGTTGTGACTGGAGTAGCCAGTATATAAATGCTTACACATAGAGCTTTGCTCGATGATTTTTTTTCATGTAGAGCTTTGCTTTGTGAATTTTATTATGACTAAGCCCAATGAGCTAGTATTTGTACCCGTATATGAAAGGCACTCAGTTACAACAATAATAACGAATCTAAAGTCTCATATGCATCTGTAGTTGTATATATCTGTTCTAAATCACAATGATAACATGATCTGCCATGATAATGAGAATATTGAATTATTCATGATCTGAATGAACACATATGAGATATGTGATTTGTGTTTTTTCCTTAGGTAAAATCATCAATGATAGTTCACTCATTGAGATCACAAAACTCATAAAAAAATTACAATGTGGCTTTTCAAGTACTTGATAGGAGACGTAGTTTCTTTAACTAGATTAAAGGAATATTTTGGACTTAGTTATGGCTCAGAGGTCTGTCAACTGACATCAGAAGAGTAGTAATTTTGTATTTTGTATTTTCTTGTCTATAACTTATATAAGGATTGTAAAATATATTGAAAGCTTTTGTCAATGAATGTAGTGAATGGATTTAAATTTGATGACTCTTAATTATATTATATGATGCCATGTGTTAAGTTGGATATGTATTTTCTCTAACATACCATTATGATAGGATATGTACTTGAATGTCCTTAGATGTTCAAGCATATACTCTATGGTAGTGTGATGTTTCAATTTTGGTATCAGAGCATGGTTTGGCATGTTTAGGGACACAATATGATCAATAGTGAGAGATTCAGACAATGATCATAACTTTTGTTTGTTATAGCTTACCTTCCATAGGAGATCAAATTGGAGAGTCAGCTAACATGGAGTCTGTAGGAACCAATGTAAAGTCTTTTGTACCTGAGTTTGCTCAATTGCCTCTGAGAATTATCGTGAGGTGAGAAAGAAAATACGATAAACTAAGAAAGCAAGGGGTTGTAGACTTATACGGAAGTACAGACCCAGTTGAGGAAAAGGGTGGTTAGAGAGAACTAAAAGAGTGTTTGACTAGATGGATTGTAAAGCAGATGAAAGATTTGATTATGCAATCTCATTACTGCAAGGTCCCACATACTAGTAGTGGAAAACTATTCCGAGTAGTACCTCCAGACCTTATAGTTTAAGCTAGGAAGATTTTTTGAGGGTGTTCTGAGCGAACTATATACCTAAGATTTACATGGATCGGAAGATGAAAGAATTCTTAGATCTGAAATCAGGAAGGCTCACTGTGGCAAAGTATAAGATAAAATTCAATGAGTTAATTGGGTATGAAACTGCATTGATGCCAATTGAGGAAGATAAATGTAGATGGTTTGAACATGGAAATTAGAACAAGGTTAGCCATTTCTAATTTGGGAAGTTTTACAGAACTCTGAGCGGCCTTGGTCAGAATTGAACAGTTGTTGAAGGATGGTCAGGGAGATTATAGACAAGAGGTTAGAGGCAAAAAGAAGGATGAATCTTAGGCTGATTCTAATAGAAGCTTCAGAAAGTGCCAGAATAGATCATCTCGATTCCAATCTAGATCGAGACAATTTAGATCCCATTGGAGAGGTTGATTTGCTCAGTATGGGCCAACTAAAGGACAAATTCCCTACAGCTAATCTTAATAGTTGCCTAATTGTGAATACTGTGGTAAGAAGCATGATGGTGAATGTGAGAGGTTAAGGGGAGCTTGTTTCCATTGTGGCTTTGTAGACCATCTGATCAAAGATTGTCCTGAGATGTTAGAACCACAATCTGGAGTTAGAGGAGGAACAATGACTAAGACAATAGTTTAGTAGAGTAGAGATGTCAAATCTATATAGAGAGGTAGAGGAAGAGCCAAAACTTAGTCAACAGGGCCCAATGTCAGGACTGAGGTGTAGAGTAATTAGCTGCAATCCCAAGACAAGGTCTATGCCATCACTAGATAGGAAGTGCAAAACTCCCCAGATGTGGTAGCAGGTGTCTTGAATGTTTTTCATTTTGAAGCATATGCATTGGTAGATCCATGATCTACACATTCATTCATCACACCACATTTAGCATCTAGATTGCATTGTGAGTAAGAGATATTGAAATGTGGGTTAGAAGTGAGTACTCTAGCGGGTAATACAATAGTGATTTGTGAGGTCTGTAAAAGGTGTATAGTTTGGATTGATCAGGCAGATTTAGAAGTTGATTTGATTGTATTGCAATTCAAGGAAATAGATGTTATTCTAGGCATGGATTGGCTTATTGCACATTGGGCTGTGATGAATTGTTATACCAAAGAAGTAGTTATGGAATCCCCTAATCAGCCAAGAGTGGTGTTTTGAGGAGTTAGTCAGGCTGTGCTAGCCCAACTAATCTTATTTATGAGTGTGTTGAAACTGATCTGAGGTGGACGTGAGGCTTATTTGACCCATGTAGTTGATACTCAAAATAAATAAACCATTCATGATATTCTAGTTGTTAGGGATTTCCTAGATGTACTTCCTACAGAACTACCAGGTTTACCCCTAGAAAGGGAGATGGAGTTCACCATAGACCTTGTTCCAGGTACCGCTCCTATATCAATTCCACCATATAAGATGGCACCTATCGAACTGAAGGAATTGAAAACCTAATTGTAGGAATTATTAGATAAGGGTTTCATCAGGCCTATTATGATACCTTAGGGAGCTTCGATATTAATTGTAAAGAAGAAGGATGGAACTCTGAGATTGTGTATTGATTATCGGTAGTTAAACTGGATAACAGTTAAGAATAAATATCCATTATCAAGGATTGATCATTTATTAGATCAATTGCAGGGAGCTCAGGTATTCAAAAAGTTAGACTTGAGATCATGATATTATCAGTTAAAAATAGCTGAAGCAGATGTACTGAAGAGTGCATTTAGAATAAGATATGGACACTTTGAGTTTTTGATGATGAATAAGGAATTTAAACCTTATTTAGATCATTTTGTGATTGTATTTATTGATGACATTTTGGTGTACTCGAAGTGTAGAGAAGATCATAGTGTGCATTTGAGATTGGTTCTCTGGATAATGAGGGAGAAATAGTTATATGCCAAGTTTAGTAAGTGAAAATTTTGGCTTGATCAAATAGTATTTTGGGTCACATAATGTCTGAACAGGGCATTCAGGTAAACCAAAAGAAAGTAGAAGCAGTTATGAAGTAGGCTTCGAGAAATGCATCTGAGATTTGGAGTTTCCTTGGATTAGCTATTTATTATAGAAGGTTTGTAGAGGGGTTTTCACTGATCTCAGCCCCTTTGACAAAACTTCTGAGAAAGAATGTGCCTTTTAGATGGAATGATGATTGTCAAAGGAGTTTGAAGGAGCTAAAGCATTGGTTAACTACAACACCGGTGTTAGCTATTCCATCTGGCACTGGAGGTTATGTTGTGTATAGTGATGCTTCACACCAGGGTTTAGGATGTGTACTGATGCATCATGGTAAAGTAATAGCATATGCATCGAGACAGTTAAGGTCTCATGAGTTTAATTATCTAGTACATGACTTAGAACTTGCTGCAGTAGTATTTACCTTAAAGATTTGGAGACACTATCTGTATGGAGAAATTTTTCAGGCATTCACTGATCATAAGAGTTTGAAATATCTGTTAACCCAGAAAGAGTTGAATATGAGACAAAGGAGTTAGATAGAATTTTTGAAAGATTATAATTGTACAATTAAGTATCACCCTGGCAAAGCTAATGTGGTAGCTGATGTGTTAAGTCGAAAGTCTAACAGTAGTGTAGCTCAAGTATAATTATCAAGGTTACCGAACCTAGTTCATTTGAGAGCATTGAATGTAGAATTGAATTTGGGACATAATGAAACATTGATAGCTACATTGAAGTTGAGACTCATATTGCTTGAAAGAATTAAAGAGGCTTAGAGCAGAAATTCAGATTTGGCAAAGTTAATTGAGATGTTAAAAGTGAATATGGATTTTGATTTTGAAGTGAGAGATGATACATTGTGATTAAGGCAAAGATTATGTGTACCTGATGTTGATAATTTGAGGAAAGAGATTTTAGAAGCACATGTAGCAGCTTATGCTATGCATCCTGGTATCAACAAGATGTATAACACGCTGAAACAACATTACTAGTGACCTCGTATAAAGAACCAAGTAGTAGAATTTGCTTCTAAGTGTATAACATGCTAGCAAGTTAAGGTTGAGCATCAGGCTCCAGTTGGAAAGTTACATTCGTCGCCTATTCCGGAGTTGAAATGGGAATGAATCACGATGGATTTTATCATGGGTTTGTCGAGGACTCTTAGATAGCATGACTCCATTTGGTTCATCATCGATAGACTGACTAAGTCGACTCATTTCTTGCTAGTGAGAGAAAATTTTTCACTAGATCAGTTAGCTCGGTATTTTGTGAATGAAGTTGTGAGATTACATAGGGTTCCAGTGTCCATTGTATTGTATAGGGAAGCTAGATTTACCTCAAGATTTGGGGTAGCTTACAGGCAGCTTTAGAATACTGCATTTCATCCTCAGACATATTGTTAGAGTGAGAGGATGATCAAGACTATTGATGATATGCTTAGAGCTTGTGTTTGGAGTTTCAAAGAGCATGAGATTAATATATAGATTTGATTGAATTTACTTACAATAATCAATATCACAGCAGTATTAGTATGGCTCCATACTAGGCATTGTACGATAGAAAGTGTTGTTCGCCTTCATATTAGGATGAAGAGGGTCTAAGAATTGTCGAAGGCCTAGAGTTGATTCAATATACTATTGACAAAGTTAAATTGTTCCCTAGTAGAATTAAAGTAGCATAAGAGAGACAGAAGAGCTATGTGGATCAGCATAGACAAGATATGAAGTACCAAGTGGGAGATAGAGTATTTATGAGAGTATCACCTTGGCGTGGTGTGCTAAGATTCGGTAAGAAGGGTAAGTTAAGTCTAAAATATTGGTCCGTATGAGATGATTGAAATAATTGGACCATTGCCTTATAAGTTAGCCTTACCTTTGGAATTGGATAAGATACATAATATGTTTCATGTGAGTATGCTTAGGCGATATCAGTTGTATTCAACTCATGTGATATCGACTCAAGAAATTGAAGTCACTAGTAGTCTAAGCTATGTTGAAGAACCAGTGAAGATAATTGGCTATTAGACTAAATAATTGAGGAATCGAGTGATCCCAATGGTGAAAGTCCTTTGGAAGAATCATTCGAGTGAGGAAGCCACAGGTAAGAATTTCGAGGATGAAACTTTTTGTTAGAAGGAGAATTTTAACATCTCGTTATCCATGTTAAGGCTATAATTGTTTATTATGAGAAATTAGAATATGCATATTATGCTTAAGTTAAATATGACATGTACATTTTTGCACATTCATATGATTGTACATGCGTTCATTGAAATTTTCCTGATATAAAAGAGTTATTAAATACGATTAAAATATGATTTGGCAATCTTGGAATATTTAGGGTATTTTGAATTTTTGGTAAATTTTAGAAACATATTAAAATATGGACCAATTATCATGTGACACATGGCAACATATGTATATGACAAATGGCTTGTATATGTGGTGCAACATATGTATATGACAAATGGCTTGTATATGTTGTGACAAGTGGCAGACTTGTTTGAGTGACATATGTAGTGCATGCAATATAGTCACATGGTATGGTTTTGAGTAAGGAAAGATTACACATAGCTTATGTTCTGGTTAGGAATTGATTTTTGTAGCTTTTGATATTCACCGAAAGCATTCAGCAAAGAACTCTTTCTTTGTTCCTTGTCCATCATCAAATATTGAATTTTCATTCTTATTGGTTGTTATTGATTCACTCTTACTGCTGGGAATAGTTGAATCAAGTAACTCTAACGATGTGTTTTACGACATAAATATATACATGCATGAGGAGTTTAAGAAATGTAGTTTCAGTGATGAATCAATTAGATGAAAGATTTGTGAAATAGGAATTGTTAAGTATGAAATAGCTTCTGGTTTGGATATATGAAAATTTACGTAAGTTGATGAGCAAGAGACATGCCACTTGGGTGGAGTTTTTGGAGACATTCCACTATGTCTTGCAGTATAAGCAAGGAAAGGAAAATGTGGTAGACGATGCATTATCTAGGAGGTATTCCTTAGTTTCTACTCTTACTTCTAAACTGTTAGGTTTGACCAACTTAAGGATATGGATGCTTTCAGAAATTCTATAGGCTTGAGGGCTATTTGTTTAGGGGTAGCGTGTGTCTAACTATTCATTGCTTGTTTTATTTATGCATGAGGCCCATAGTGGTGGATTGATGGGTCATTTTGGGGTTGCTAAGACATTGGACATTTTGCTATTGGCCTGTATACATAGGGATGTTGAGCATGTATGTGCCAAATGCATTGCATGTAGTCAAGAAAAATCTACTGTTAAACCCCATGGATTGTATATACTGAACCTTGGGTTGATATTTGTATGGATTTTATCTTAGGGCTCCCTAGAACAAAGAAGGGGTATGATAGCATCTTTGTTATTGTTCATCGATTGAGTTAGATGGCATATTTCCTTGCATGCCATAAAACTATTGACGCCATGCATGTGGCAGATTTATTCTTTAAGGATGTTATTAGATTGCATGTTGGGTCCCGTCGAGAATTCGCCCATGGGCTACTCGAAAGGTTACCGGCCCACACCAAAGGAACTGTCCG
>JAOQMP010062630.1:0-10538 GCA_027563575.1 Erythroxylum pedicellare | reverse complement strand
GAGATATAAACTGATGATCTCCATTCTTCAATTTAATCAAAATTTCTCCTTTACCTTTGATTGGAACTTTAGTTTTAACACCAAAAGAAATATTGCCTTTAACAGATTCATCAAGACTACAAAATAAATCTTTATTACAAGTCACATGATTGCTGGCTCTTGAGTCAAGATACTAAGACTCCTTACTCCTTTCCTTGTCACCATTGCACGTTAATAACAAGGAAGATGCTTCATCATCTTCTTCTTCAACCTCAACACAATTTATGTTTTCTTCTTCATTTGAATTCCATCTACATTCCACTACATAGTGACCAAATCTTTTGCAATTATAACATTGTATTTGGATCTTTGACCTTCATTTAAATTCCATCAACATTTTGTTGCATAATGACCAAATCTTTCATAATTATAACATTGTATATTAGATCTTTGACCATGACCTCATTGAAATGATCCACCTCTACCACATGTACTTGGATATTGTTCCTGAAAATCTGGCTCTTCATTGTCATTCAAATTATTTCTACCTCCTATATCTCTTCCATGATTTTCACAATTCTAGCCTCAACCATAACCTCTGCCTCCTCGTCCTCTATTATGTCCTTGATGTTGATTGTCTTCTTTTTCACTTAGATTTAACTTTGCCTGCAACTCTTGAGCATCTGGTTCTTCTCTTTTCTTCAATCTCTCTTCATGGGCTTGTAACAAACCTAAAAGGTGATCTATAGACATCAAATCCAAATCCATTGATTCTTCAATGTCAATTACAATGTAATCAAATTTTAAAATGAGCGATTGAAGAATTTTTTTCAAGAACTCAAACATCTTCCAACACTCCATATCTCTTTAATTGATTCACAATAGTCAAGACTCTGCCAAAATACTCGTTTATAGATTTAGAATCCTTCATCTTGAGATTTTCATAATCACATCTCAAAGTCTGCGGGCATACTTTAATTCCTTTTTCTTTTCCTTTAAAACAATTCTGTAAAATATCCCATGCTTCTCTTGCCGTAGTTATAGTAGACACCTTTTCGAACATAGTTTCATCTAAGCATATATGAATAAGAGTGAGCACTTGTTGATCCTTCTTTCTAGCTTTTCAAGAATTGTAATCTATTTCATCGATTAAAATTTTATAACTATTTGAAGCTTCAATATTATTCTTCCCTACATTTTCTGTGGTTGAAATTATGTTTATGTTGATGGAAAAATTCTTTTCTAGTTTTTTCTTAATTTTATATACATGTTCATTTTCCTTTTCACTAATTTTGAATTTTTGATGCCTTGTTTAATTTTTAAAAAAATGTTACTTCTACTAAGGTGAACTATAATTTAACCATATATAGTTATCATAAATAGAATTTGGACTCCTTTCATTTATTTGTTTGACACATATTTGAGCGGATACAAATTTTTGAATGCCTTAATTCTTATGATTTCACTATATAAAATATTTAGACAAGAATAAATGAGGTGGAAGAAGAAGAACATAATTGAATGCATATTAATTATTTATTTTATGCCCCTAGGCTACATGATGCCATAACTGTTCTTATTCTTATTCGCCATAGCCCCTGATCCAACTGAACTCGAGGGATGAGGTGGTCGTACCTTAACAGGTGGTGCTGTTAACTGAGGGGCTCATTGATCTTGGCGATTGTCTCTTTCATCTAATGGTGCTTCTTCCAATAACTGAGGGGGAATCCTTATCTTGGCAAGTGTCCTTTTCCGCTTCCATTTTAGTGGTTTCCAGAGCTTTAGCGCTTTGACTTCCCATGTCTTTGTTTTGATTAACATTTATTAAAAAGAAATGCTAAACAAAAGCAATGGATGAACACATCTTCGAAGCACCAAAGGATAGACTAGTACTAGTGCTCGTGAACCGCAAGTGCACAGTTATCGAAGTGAGTAATAAATCGGTAAGAACAAAGTCGTGTCCGCAGGGATTATGAGAAAATTAGAATCTATGCTTATAACATCCCGCTACCCATGTTAAGGCAAAAACAATAAATGAGGGAAATTACTGAGAAAGTAGGAAACACATTTCATGTTCATACATAATATGACATACGCATACAAGCGAATAGTGAAATGTTGCTCATTGAAATGATTGTGCATGCATTCATTGACATTCCGGGTATAATTGTTTATAAATGTGATTGTTATTGAGAAATTTGGTTTTTTAGTATTGAAAATTGATTTGGAAAGTGAAATGGTTGATTTAGAAATTTTGGAGAATTTTAGGAAAATTTCTGAAAATTTGGGGTAATTTTAGACTAGGAAAAATGCCAAGTGACAAAACAATTGTTAAAAATATGGTAGAAATTATTGTTCAATGGCAATGAAAATTTTTGATAAATGACTTTAGGAATTATTGACAAGTTTCATTGGAAATTGGGAGGCAATTGGAGTAATAATTGGAGACAAATAGACTAGTTAATAAAAGACCTAAGAGAGACCACAAAAAAAGGACATATGGCAAGTGCCACACCTTGTGCTATAACCCACGAAATTGTTCAAAAATTAAAGACTATCTCGTTTTAATTGGCTTTTACCTTACTCAATTACTCTCATGTCTTGTAATTTCTCTACTCATCTTCTTCATCTACGACATTCTCTTCTCACCTCACCAACGTTGGAGCTTGTTCTTGCCTCCATTTACCACCATCACTTTGCTATCATCTTTTTCTTCTTCACTTTATCATTTAAGAACCTAACGCTACCACCTTTAGAAGATGAAGAACATAGGATGCTTGGGAGCAAAGGTTGAGTGCGAATTTGAAGATCTTGGAGTTTTTAACAAGTATTGAATAAATCCTTTAGAGTTATAGATTTATGAAATAAATTTGATGAATTACTTCCATCTGCATGAACATGGAATTTTCGTGTATATACATGGCTACTGTGAAAATGGGATGAAAAATATGGCTATAGTGTTATTTAGTACTCGATGGATTATTAGTGATCAGGTGATGTAGAAATGATTTTTGGAGTTGAAATGGAAGTGAAATGGTGTATAGGATGAGTATAGAAAATTAAAGTGTGAAAAGGTGATATACTCTGTTTTCGGTTTTTCTTCACTATGCACGTAAATATATATGCATGTGTGTACGTGAGTAGATGGAAGCTTTAGGCAAGAAAATGATGTTTAAGTTGAAGAGCAATTGTAAAGTGATGGTTTGAGATTGAGAATAAGTGTTTAAATGAAAGTTGAGAAGAAAAATAGAGAATGTAAAAAAGGATGATATTATGATATACTCTGTTTCTCTTTACTGTGAATATGTATATATTTATATGAGTGTACGTGAATATGTGAGTGTTTAGAGATAACAAAAAGAATGATTTTTGAGTTGAAAAACAATTAAAAGATGATGGTCTGAAGTGAGAAAGATTGTAAAAATGATAGTTAGAGGAAGAGAGATAAGAAAGTGCAGAGAATGTAAAATTCAGAATATAAAGTGAATAATTGATATTTGGTTTTTGATGATTTTGAGATTTTTGAGTAAAGTTGCATATTTAAGGGTACTGTGAAATTATGGTGAATGAGTGGAATGAAATGGAGTTGAAATGACTAGAATAAAAATAGAAGTGTTGGATTTGAAAAATGGAAATCATCTGGAAATTTTCTGTGAATGAATAGTAACAGTGTTGATTTTTTGAGCTGAAACTTCCGTGGATATTCTGTATTGATATAGACATATTTGGACAAACGTGTCCACTTGAAAGTTGTATATCTTTTTTTAAGCTTTCCATTGATATAAATTTTGCAATTTTTGGAGTTCTAGATCATAAGTTATGGAAACTTGAAGTTAGGTACGTGACTCAGATTTAAGAGTGGATGCCGCTATCGTGGAAGTGCACGATAGCGACTTTGGGGCTTCAAAGGTGAAGGTCACTATCATGTCGCTATCGTGCAAATGCACGATAGCGACTTTGAAGGTTTTAGGGGGATGAACATCGACAATTTTTTGACAATATCTTCTTCGTCCAACCTCCAAATGACTTGATTCTTAAACCAATAGATTCCTAACATACTTTTCCACCTCATAATAAAAATTAACAGCATTTATAATTAAATTTAAAAAGGTTGACCGAATCAAAGTGTGGAATCTGTTGGAAAAGTAAAATAGGAATTTTTTACTGAACACCCTTCAATATTTTAATTATATCTGAACTATAAGATTCCAAATGAGATAATTTTTGATTTGAAGCAAACTAGAGATATAGGCCTAAAAATTTTCTCAAGAAGTAGAATTATGATTCAGTCTCTAAGATATTGAATTTCTAGATGGAAGTTGTGCATAGTACATTGTTTTTTAATGTGAACAACCTAATTATGTTTGAGATATATCTTCCAAATTACCAAACTAAATTGAGTGATTTTTGTATAAATGGAAAGATAAGACCTAGAGAAACACTTTTCTAGAAGAGAGTATGACCAAATTACATCAGTTTCACTTTCTGATTGAATGTGAGCAGTAGACTCGAAAGTGTGACTTGGAAAAATATGAAGTGAGTCAATGAGAAAGGAATAGAGATTTTAATGGTTTTAATGGGCTGTAAACCTAAGTATAAATTATACTTAGATGAGTTTGATATGAGATTGATTTTATGATAAAAATTGGTGGATAAATGCCTGAGATTATCATGAACAGGCATTGTATATAGTTCATTTCATAAATGTGCATTATTGAATACTTATAATTGTACAAATTATGATATTGTTTATATTATTTGTTATAAAGGAGCAACTGGAATGTCGACCTCCAGACGTTGCTGGATCTTCCAGGCATTAGCTTCGGGAGCAACATGTGAGTAACCTAGATGGTCTCATTTAATTACTTGTTTGCTTAATTTATGTTTGGATGATAATCGAACGTGTTTAAATTGTGGATTCCGGATAGAAGGTCCAATGAATGTGACTATGGATTTAGATATTAAAGTGCTACTTGAATGTGAATGTGAAGACCTAAGTGCTTATAATGTGAGTAATTGTGGTACATGCATTCCATACATGAATACATAATCAAATAATGGTAGTTGTGACCAGAGTAGCCACCATCAGAGCTTAAGGCTCAATGACTGAAAATGAGCACTGAGCTCAAAAATGATTAAAAGCCTAAGGTTCACTATGTAAAATTAGCCCTGTATCTCCTAAGTGGATAAGGGATAGTTATTAATAAGCCCGGTATCCAAAATGGATACGGGACAGTTGAGACACTTGGTCACAACAACGTAATAATTGGAAAGTGTCTCATGAGCATGTCATATGCATATTATTAAGTATATTTGTTGAAATGAAATGCCTATGCTTAAGTGGATATCTGAAATTTATGTAAAGTACAGTATGTCATTATATGTTATGTGAATTGTTGTGATGCATGAATTGAGTGAACCATCGATGATGGTTACCTCATTGAGTTTACAAAACTCACCAAAATTGCAACGTTGTCTTTTCAGGACTGAGAGATGACTCTAGCTACTAAGAGGCTTTACCAGCCGTGTAGATTATGATTGGCAAGAGAAGTCATGGCTCAAAGGTCGGTCAGCTAGGATTTTTGAATAGATTAGTTAGATTGGGTGTTCTTTCCTCTTTCATGTAGTACTTTTGTATTAGGTTTTGATGATGTATATGTAGAAAATGTAAAAGACACAATGTAGACATTCGGGTTTTAAGAAATGAAACGAGAAAAAAGTTGATTTAAAAATATTGTGGATTTTCTATTGATGCTTAATAAGTGAATTATGATTCCATGTCATGTGTAGTGAGCGCAGTGATCGAATATAGCATGTCTTTATCGTAGGATACTTACTGAAATGACCTCCGGGTGTCCCCAGGTGTACCCTGCAGTAAGGGGGCACCGCATATAGGTGGAGTATCAATGATGTGGGCCAGATAAGCCTCACATCCTCCCTACATCAATCCCAATGCACTCGTAAATGATATCATCCTGGCTGGCACTACTTGAATAATTCCTCTGAATGCTGCCCTCGATTGACCAAGAGATTCAAGTACTACCTCCTTACTGTAGCAGTTCATGATAGCACTATGAGCAATGAGCCAATCCATACCTAGAATAGCATCTATCTCTCTAAAATGTAATATAATCAGGTCTGCCTTTAACTCTGCCTAGTCGATCCTAATCAAGCATCCCTTACAGACCTCTCCTATGACAGTAGTACTACCTTAAGGTGTACTCACCTCTAGCCCATACTTTAACAACCCCCTATCACAATGCAGTCCAAATGCCAAATGCAGTACGATAAAGGAGTGTGTGGATCCTGGATCTAACAGTGAAAATGCCTCAAAATCATAAATGAGAAGCACACCTACCACTACATCACATAAGTCCTGAGCCTCCTACCTGATCATAGCATAGAACTTGGCTTGGAACTGCGATCGGTTGCCCCACCCCTCAGTCCTGATGGAAGAACTCACAGCTCCCCCTTTGCCTCTACCTTGTCCTTTCTGTCCAGATCCACCACCTCTGCTCTGCTAGACAGTAGTATTACTCTCAGATTGCCCACTGACAGCAGACTAAGCTTCCAAAGTAGTAGGGCAATCTTTGATCTGGTGGTCCATGGATCCGTATTTGAGGCAAGCTCTAGTTAGTCTCCAACACTCACTACCATGCCTCCTCTCACAGTGCTCACATACTGGAAACTGACTCTGTACTATACCCCTTCTACTGCCAGTCTGTGAAAATCTACCCCTCTGCCCAGATCTTGACTACTTAGATTTACCTGGTGATCTAAATGCTCTATTTTGAAGCTTATTAAAGCCCCTTCCAGAATTGCACTGACTTTCATTAAGGCTCTTCCCTCTGGACCCTTGCCCGGTCTCAGCTTGTCTCTCTCTCAACAGCTGCTCAATTCTAATCGAAGTAGCTCTCAATTCAGTGAAAGAGCCTAGGTCTGAAAGCACCAACCTTGTTTTGATCTCCATATTGAGTCCATTCTCAAACCTCCTACACTTGTCTTCTTCTATAGGGATCAGAGCAGTAGCATAATCCATAAACTCATTAAACAGGATCTTATATTCAGACACTGACATCCTACTCAGCTTCAATTCCAAGAACTCCTGCATCTTCATGTCCAAGTAAATCTTGGGCATGTAATTATCTCTAAAGTCTCTCAGAAAGTCTTCCCACTTTAATTGGCAATGTCTGGTGGTACTGCCCGGGATAGTCTTCCACCACTAGTATGATAGGCCCTGCAGTAAAGATACTGCATAATCTAACCTCTCATCAGGCCCGCAGTCCATTTGATTAAAAACCCTCTCAGTCCTTTCCAAACATCCCTCGGCTTCAGTAGGGTCTGTATTGCCATAGAAGTCCACAACTCCCTGCTTCCGCAACCTATCATACATCCTCTCCCTTCTTTTGGGAATTTTAGGAGGCATCTCATCAGATCGAGGTACCGAGGACTCCCTACTGGCTCCTACCGATCCTTGGTCAGTTGGTTGATCAATCTGATCACCTAGTGCGGATGACCTATAACAAACAATAACTTCAATTATTATCCGCATTTCTCACGATATTTTATGCTTAACTTTCCTATATTTCCCAACAGATGCCAACCATGCTCTGATACCACCTAGATGTGTTTCCTAATGAGCTACCTAGTTTACCACCAGATTGAGAGACAGAGTTGACGATTGATCTAATTCCAGGTGCTGCTCCTATATCTATTCCTCCATATAAGATGGTACCTGTAGAACTTAAGGAGTTGAAGGCTCATTTGCAAGAGTTGTTGGAAAAGGGTTTTATTAGACCTAGTGTTTCACCTTGGGGAGCTCTAGTATTGTTTGTGAAGAAGAAGGATGGGACTTTGAAGTTGTGAATCAATTATAGGCAGCTGACAGTGAAGGATAAGTACCCTCTGCCTAGAATCGAGGATTTACTTGATCAGTTGCAGGGAGCTCAAGTTTTTACTAAACTGGATCTGAGATCAGGGTATTATCAGTTGAAGATAACAGAGGCTAATGTACCTAAGAGTGCATTCAGGAGCAGGTATGGACACTATGAGTTCCTAGTCATGTCGTTTAGGCTAACTAATGCCCCAACAACTTTTATAGCCTTGATGAACAAGGTGTTTTACCCTACCTGGACAATATCTTGGTGTATTCGAAGAGCAGAAAGGAGCATGCTGAGCATCTGATAGTTATTTTATAAATCATGAGAGAGAAGCAGCTATATGCCAAATTCAGTAAGTGTGAATTTTGGCTAGATCAGGTTGTATTTATGGGACATATAGTGATTGGAAATGGCATACAGGTAGATCCGAAGAATATTGAGGAAGTGATGAATTAGGAAGCTCCAAAAAATGTGTCTAAAATTTGAAGCTTCCTAGGATTGGCCAGATATTACCAGCAGTTTGTCGACTGGTTTTCTCTAGTCTCGGCCCCTCAGAAAAATTTTCTGAGGAAAAATGTAGTATTCAGATGGGATGAGGAGTGTCAGAAGAACTTTGAGGAGATCAAATATCGGTTGACTACTGCACCGGTGTAGACTATTCCATTAGGTACCGGAGGATATATGGTGTACAGTGATGCATCGCATCATAGGTTAGGATGTGTGTTGATGTAGCATGGCAAGGTAATCACCTATGAATCGAGACAATTAAGGTTTCACAAGATCAATTATCTAGTACATGATTTTGAGCTAGCTGCAGTTGTCTTTGCTTTAAAGATTTGGAGGCATTATCTGTACGGAGACACTTTCCAGATATACACATATCACAAGAGTTTGAGATATTTACTAAGTCAGAGGGAGTTGAATTTAAGGCAGAGGAGATGGATTGAGCTACTGAAGGATTATAACTGCACTATTGAGTACCACCTGGGGAAAGCTAATATGGTGTCAGATGCTTTGAGCAGGAAGTCTCACATCAGTGCAACTTAGATTCAGTTATCGAGGTTACCCAATTTGATACATTTGAAGCTTTGAATATGGAGTTGAATCTGGAGCAGAATGAGGCATTGATTGCTACACTAAAGCTGAGACCAATGTTGCATGATAGAATCCAGGGAAAGATCCCAATATGGTGAAGATTATAGAAAAGGTAAAGATGAATCCAGATTCCAAGTTTGAGATGAGGGATGAGACATTATGGTTGAGACAGAAGCTGTGTGTGACTAATGTGGATGATCTAAGGAAGGAGATACTTGATGAAGCTCATATGGCTGTCCATGTTATGCATCCTGGTACTACCAAGATGTATAACACACTAAAGCAACATTTCTGGTGGCTTGGAATGAAGAAGCAAGTTAAAGATAGTTGTATAACGTGCTAGCAGGTTAAAGCTGAGCACTAAAATCCAGTAGGGTAGCTACATTCGTTGCCCATTACAGAGGGGAAATGGGAACAGATTACTATGGACTTCATCATAAGATTGCCTAAGACTCCGAGGTAGCATGATGCTGTATGGTTCATAGTGTACCGGTTGACTAAGTTGGCCCAATTCATACCAGTGAGAGAGAATAACTAACTTGATCAGTTGGCTTGAAAATATATGAATGAGGTGGTGAGACTACACGGGTTTCCAGTGTCTATAGTATCAGATAAGGATCACAGATTCACTTCGAGGTTTTAGAGGAGCTTGCTGTCTGCTATGGGGACTAAGTTAAATTTCAGTATAACATTTCATCCTCAGAAAGATGGACAGAGTGGGAAGACAATCAAGATTGTTGAAGGTATGCTCAGAGCTTATGTATTGGAGTTTAGAGGAGTTTGGGATCAATACATGGCATTAATAGAGTTTGCCTATAATAACCATTATCACAGTAGTATCAGAATGGCACCGTATGAGGCACTATATGCTAGAAAATGTCAGTCACCATTATATTGGGATGAAGAGGGCTTGAGAATGGTTGAAGGCCTGGAATTGATACAGGACATAATGGATAAGGTGAAGTTGATCTGAAGAAAAAATAAAGTGACTTAGGATAGACAAAAGAGTTATGTAGGTCAACATCGACGTGATATGGAGTACAGTGTGGGAGAGAGTATTTTTTAGAGTGTCACCCTAGAGGGGAGTTTTGAGATTCGATAAAAAGGGCAAGTTGAGCCTTAGGTACATTGGTCCTTAAGAGATCATTGAGACGATTGGACCTTTGGCCTATAAGCTGGCTTTACCGATTGAGATGTCTTAGTTGCAAAATGTGTTTTATATGAGCATGCTCAGAAGATATCGGTCGGATTCGATACATGTGATACTAGCTCAGGAGATTGTGGTTGCTAGTAACTTAAGTTATGTCGAGGAGCTGATTAAGATTGTGGGGTTGCAGATCAAGCAGTTGAGGAACATGGTCATTACATTGGTAAAAGTCCTTTGGAGGAACCACTCAACTGAAGAAGCAACATAGGAGACAGAGGAGCATATGAGGAAACAATATCCCTACTTGTTTGAGCAAACAGGTAAAAATTTTGATGACGAAGTTTCTCTTAAGGAAGGGACAGTTGTAACATCCCATTACTTGTGGGAAGGTTAAAATGGTAAAAGTGAGTGATTAATGAGAGGCTTAGAAATGTATT
>JAOQMP010062600.1:0-10538 GCA_027563575.1 Erythroxylum pedicellare | reverse complement strand
CCTTACATTGAATTGAATGAGGACTAAAATAGTTAAATACCATTATAGATGGGATATGTTAAGGATAAGTGAAATTAATATATACTTGAAATTAAGTGATTCAAGAAAGATAAATCAGTTAGGTGGATTAACACCGAAGATATAGAATACAGTGAGCTAGACACAAGAGTTAAGTGTATTAACACTAAAGAGATGTGAATTTATCAAGTGACAAATGAATTGTTTTTGAAAGTGTCACCTTGCCTAGGTGTGCTCAGGTTAGGAAAAGGGATAGACTAAACTTGAATTATATTGGTCCACATGAAGTTATTGAGAGCATAAGACCATTAAAATATGAGTTTGTAGTACCAACAAAGATGCTTCAGATTCGTAATGTGTGATATGTGAGTTTATTAAGAAATATCGATATGATCTACATAGTTGTGTTGTTAACACAGGAAGTGAAATTTTTGAAGAACCAGAGATGTATTAAGGAACTAGTTAAGATAGCGAGTGACAAAATAAGTGATCGAAAGACCTAGTGAGTCCATTGACTATGGTCATTTGGAGGAAAGTATTCGAGCGATGAAGTTATATGGGAAACAGATTAGCATATGAGGAAACAATAACCCTGCCTTATTGATCAATCAGATAATAATTTTGAGGACAAAGTTTATTTAAGGGGGAGAAATGTAACATCCCATTCCCACATTAAGGTTTAGAACCCAAGATTTTTGTAATTGAGAAAATAACAATGAGAGATTAAGAAAAATGCATTTCATGCTCATGCATAATATTAACATACACGCACGTGAAATTGAATTTTTGCACAATAAAATGACTGTATATACAATCATTTGACATTTTCCAGGTATAATTGAATTATAAATGTGATATTATTGAGAATTGTGGTTTATTTGTATGGAATACCGAATCGGAGTGTATAAACTACTGATTTAGAAGTTTGGTTAATTTTAGGATAAAATTTTGAAAAATGTTGGGTATTCCTGGACTAGGAAAATTTCCAAGTGGCAAGTAAATTGATGAATAGTGATCTAAATAAATGTCAAATGGAAATGGAATTTTTATAAATGGAGTTAAGGTTTAATGTCAAATGTCATTGAAAATTAGGAGAAAATTGGATTAGAAATTGAGGATAAATGAACCAAGAAACTAAGTGTTATTTAGTATAAACCATTTGAATGGAAGGTGTCATCGCCCATTTGAAAGACAACTTTGTTGTCTTTCATTTTCAATAAACACATTATCATCTTCCTCACTCTTCTCTCCTTATACAAAGCTCCTAACACCCTCAACCAAGTGATTTTTGACCGTAATCTTATACTAGCCACTTACAATACCTTGCTATCCACCTCTTGTTGATAAAAGACCCAATCTATTCCTCCTTCAACAATGATGACCGTGTATGTGGAGGCTAGGGTTTCTTGGTGATTTAAAGAAAATAAAGATAAACAAGTAAGTATAAGCATGAACTTTTCTTCATTTGTTGAAGGAAACATATTTCATGATAGTCAAAAGTTAAATGGACATAAAATGGTGATTTATGTAAGTTGGAATGTGGGTAAAGAAATGAATACATTGATGTCTTGCTTTTACATGTATGATGATGAATGATTCATAAATTGATGTAGAGATGATTTAGAGTTAGAGATGAATAATGTTGAATTGTGCCGGACATGTAAAGATGTAGTATCTTGATTAACCTTTCATCTATATTTTAGCGATATCTTGATCTGTAGATATCTAAATGGGATGATTTTAATTTCAAATAAAACCAGAGATAAATGGATATATTTTTCATGTAGAAATTGAAATTGAATTCTGTCTCAATGAGTTTCAAAATTTAGCTCGAAGTTGAGTTTGTGGATTCTATAGTGGTTTGGAATGGTCCGTAGTGTTCTAAGTATAACTTGAAGAATATCAAACCAAATTGCATGAAATTGGGTTCATTTGAAACTTAAGACATAAAGGCACAACTTTGTAGAAGAGTGTTTTCCCTAAATCCTTCATTTTTCTTATCAAAATTGCATGAAACATTTACCTAAAGGACTATTTTTGGAAGATCCAGAATCAAGTTTGAAAAAGAGGGGACCTCATGATCGTGCGCACGATCATGAATCTTAAGGGTCACAAGAGATCTCATGATCGTGCATAGTAAAGGTGTAGTGAAAGTTGACAAACGTGAACATCCTTTGATCTTTTGGCCATATCTTCTTCTCCTGACCTCCAAATGACATGAGACTTAAACCATTGGACTTGTAACACATTGGTATTTATCTCCACCAAAACTTTTTAACCATATTCAATCATTCTGTAGAGATTTATTGATGAATTTGAGATGGAATTGATGAGGAGTTCTGGAAAATGATAACTGGAGTGTTTTCACTGAACATGCTTCGGTATTTTAGGTATAACTTGATCTGTAGTTATCCAGATGAGACGATTATTCATTTAAAGTAGACTAGAGACATTAGGATACAAATTGTTTGAAGAAATAAAATTTCAATTATGCCTCTAAGAACTCCATATGTTTACTTGAATTTGAATACCAGGTACTGTTATAATTTAAGCATAGTCTATATTATTTGGAGTATAACATTCAAAATACTCAACTAAATTAATTCATCTTGGTTTTGAGAACAATTTTTTAGAAGAAAGTTTTCTTAAATTTCTTCATTTTTCTTGTCATAATCATCATGAAACAATTGACCCGAAGGTCTAGAATTTTGGAGATATTATGAGAAGAAACGAGAGTTTAGATCTTGTATAATCGTATAATGTTAGAATAATTAGTGAACGAGTTGTTGATATCAAAATACCAAAGACATGAGTATAATGGGAATGAAGATGTTCATATGAATCTAGTTGTGATTCAAAGGAGATGAACAATAGGTATTAAAAGTGAATGAGAATTTGATATTTTGAGATCAAATAATGTTAAAAATAAGATTGTGCATAAGATGTGAAATTTGTTGATATACTCGGGATTTTCATTGAGCATGCATTGTACATCATCCGTATACACATTTATGCATAAATAAATGCTTATAATTGCGCAAAGTTATTAATGTATGTGTGTAATGTATGTATTGCATATTTTTGATGTGCAGGAAAAACGTTCACTTTCAGACGCTTCCAGATCTTGGAAGCAATTGCTAATCTGGAGCATACAATGAGTCGACCTAGATGGTCTCATTCACTGTTTATTATGTTTTAAATTTCTGCTTTGAATTGTTATTGAAATGAAATGTGATTGTTTTGATTCCAGAAATTAAATGTCCGAGGAGTTTCATAAATCCATGAATAATAACAGAAGTGTTCCTTGTATGTTAATTTAACGAAACATGTGAAACACAGATTGATTGTTAAATGCCAAACTGAGTTCCAAAGAGAAATGTGAATATGCATATAAATGAAAAGGTCATTCTCAAATTAAATGTTGAATGTCGGACTAAGGTCCGATGATATGTTTAAAGTGAAATAAAGTAACTGATTGAAAAGATGTGAATGTGATGCATTTCATTACATGAATGCATGAAAGATAAAAGATGTTGTGACCGAAGTAGCCACCAAAAAAAAGCTTAAAACTCATATTATGAAAAAGAGCTTAAAGCTCAGAAAGTAAATAAGAGCCAATGGCTCACTATATAAAATGAGCCAGGTATCTCCAACGGATACGGGACAGTTATTAATAAGCCCGATATCCATAATGGATACGAGACAGTTATAGGTGCTCGGTCACAACAATAACAAATTGAAAGTGAGTCTCATAAGCTTTACATATGCATTTGAAGTGTATGATTTGAGCAATTTGACTGATTTTTTGAATGTGAGATATGTTCCAAGCGAATGCGAAATATATGTGACTCAATATGATTATTAATGAAATGATGTGAATTATATGAATATATGAAATGTATGTATTATGTGATTGAGTGAACCATCGAGGATGGTTACTCACTAAGTTCGCAAAACTCACCCAAAATTTGCAATATTTTTTAGGCTCAGAAGCATTACCTCGTTGGTTAAACAAGAATATAGCAACTGTATTCAAGTGAGACATCGAGGTCAGGATCAGTTGACGTCTGCAGTTGTATTTTCTTATTTTTGTATCAAATTGAGTATTTCACAATTTTTGTATCATGTGCAATTGAATATGTTTTGGTATGTAAAAACTTTTCAAATTGGAAAGGTTTGTAAATGAGAATGATCTTAAGTGCAATAACAATAAATGTGTTTTTGATGTTATGAAAGAAAAGAATGGGCACGAAATTTGATTGTTGATTTTTTGTATACGTGTGTGATAAATTTGAAAAAAAATTGTACAGAGTTTTTGAGAGTTTGATCGTTTTAGCATGCCACCCTTGCGGGGCACATACTTGGGCATCACTCAGGATGTCGGGTACGGGTATTGCCAGAGTGGAGTGTTACATGAATACAATCATAAAGTGATCTAAGTAAGGCTGAAATACCTTGTTTATCAATGCCATAAAGGCTACCGAAGTGTTCGTCAATTCCAAAGGCATCACCAAAAACTTGAATTGTCCATATCTAGTTTTGAATGAACTCTTTGGTACATCATCTTCTGCTATTTTTAACTGGTAGTACCTTGACCTCAAATCCAATTTAGTAAACACCTGAGCTCTCTGTAATTGATCAAGTCATCTATTCTTGGTAAGGGATATTTAGTCTTTACTGTCACCTAATTCAATTGCCTATAATCAATGCATAATCTCAAATTCTCATCCTTTTTCTTCACAAAAAAACTAGAGCTCCCTAAGGTGACACACTGGCCTAATAAAGCCTTTATCTAACAACTCCTGCAATTGAGTCTTAAGTTCCTTAAGTTCTATAGGTGTCATCCTATATGGAGGAATATATATAGGAGCAGTACCTGGAACAAGGTCAGTAGTGAACTTTGCTTCCCTCTCTTGGGGTAATCCTGGTAATTCAGTGGGAAACACATCTAGGAAATCCCTAACAATGGGAATATCCTATACTATCTGCTCAGTTTAGGTATCAGTCACATAGGCTAGATAAGCCTCACATCTACTTCAAATCAATCTAAAAACACTCAATGATGAAATTTTTCTGGCTGGCACTACTTGACTAACACCTCAAAATATTACTCTTAGTTGATTAGGAGATTCAAGAATGACTTCTTTAGTATAACAATTCATTACATACCTATGAGCAATAACTGTAATACTATCAAATCAACTTTCAACTTAGCCTGGTCAACTCAAATAATACACCCTTTACACACTTCTCCAATCACTGCAGTACTACCCACCGATGTACTCACCTCTAAGTCACATTTTAACATCTCTCTCTTGTAATGCAGTTTAGATGCCAAATATGGTGTGATAAATGAATGCGTAGATCCTAGATCTAACAATGCAAATGCCTCAAATTGAAAGACATGTAACACACCTACAACAACATCTAGAGAATTTTGTGCCTCATGTCTGGTAATAGCAAAGATCCTAGCCTGGGATTATGGTTGGTTACTTCAAACCTCAGTTCTAACACTAGGACTTATTGAACTTGTTCTACCCCTACCTCTGCCTCTCTGTCTTACTCCACTAGCTCTACTTTATTGGATAGTCGTCTCAGTCACTGATCATCCTCTCACTTCAGACTGTGCTATCAAAATCACGTGACAGTCTCTAATCTGATGCTCAAAAGAGCCACAATGCAAGCAAGCTCTTAATATCTTCCAACATTCTCTACCATGTTTCTTTCCACAATGCTCATAACTAGGCATCTGTTGTGTTTACCCTCTAGATACTTGACCTCTACAACTACTAGCATGAACAAAACAGCCTCTCGGTTTAAACCCCAACTTTCTTGATCTAGTATATGATCAGAATGATCCATTATGGTGTTACGGAATCTCTTGCCATAATCAACTTGAGACTCACCATGCCTCTTAATTCTGAACTCCTGCTTATACTCTCCTTGTCCATCCTTTATTAACTATTCAATTCGGATTGAAGCAGCTCACAACTCAGTAAAAGTACTCAAATTGGTAAGAGCCAATCTCATCCTATTCTCCATATTCAGTCCCTCCTCAAAATGCCTACATTTATCCTCCTCAGTCGGAATCAAAGTAGTAACATTCCCCATTAATTCATTAAACCGCACCTCATACTTGGCTACAGTGAGATTTGCCTATTTTAGATCTAGAAATTCCTTCATCTTCCTATCCAAATAGATCTTTGGCATATAATTCTTCTTAAAGACCTTCAGAAAGTCTTCCCTTGTCAGTCTATAAGGTTAGGTGAAACTATCAGGAATGATCTTCCATCATTGATAAGCTAGACCTTGAAGTAACTAAGCTACGTGGTCAAACCTTTCATCTGACTCACAGTCCATCTAATCAAATACCCTTTCTATTCTCTCTAGCCAACCTTCTGTCTCAGTGGGGTTTGTACTTCCACAGAAGTCTACAGCCCCCTACTTCCTAAGTTTATCATACCTCCTTTCTCTCCTCTTAGGACACCTTTGAGGCATTTAGCTAGACTGGAGTACTGGGGACTCTCTACTGGCTCTTATAGACTCATAGTTGATTCTACGACTCAATCTCTTATAGCGGGTGAGCTAAAACAAACAATAAGTGTGATCACTTTACAAGTCTCTTATTACATGCCAGGTTTAAATGATTATATATGTCCCTATGGATGCCAAACTATGCTTTGATACCAAAATTGTAACATACTACTTCCATAGAGCATATGCCTGAACATCTAGAGGATATTCGAGAACATACCCTATGAGAATGGCATGTTAGAACAATCATATTAACTTATTATGGCGTCACACATAACATAAGTATTCAAAATGTTCAAATCTCCTTATTATATTCACAAAATAAAGTTACTTACATTGTATCATTACTGTTCATATCCTTGTATTTACATTACATAACATTTGAGAGTTTACAACTCCATAAAATGAAATGTGAAGCTAAACAACACATCCTAACTAGACTCTTAAGATATTAGTTGACCAAACCTTTCAGCCATTCTTGTTCTCAAAATGGAAATACTAGAATTCTGCTTGGTTGCCTTAGAAGCTAGAACTCCCTTATACATGAAAATCAACGGTGCAATTTTAATGAGTTTGTGAACTCAGTGAGTGAACCATCGTTGATGTGCTCACTCTAGTCAGAACACAAATTTCAAGAAGTTTAACACATCATCCAGTATCAAATCCCATATCACATTTTGTTATATTTCAATAAGTACAACATGTATACAAACATTTTGTAACACTATTTCAAAACAATCCATTAATTCATGTTAATCATTCATATGATTCATGTGAAGTTATATATATGCAAATGCATATGTGACTCCATTTTCATTTTACTTTGTTGTGACCAAGTGCCTATTTATTGTCTCGTATCTGTTGTGGATACTGGACTCATTTCATTTACTGTCCCTTATTCATTGTGGATGTCGGGCTCATTTCATTTATTGTCCTGTATCTATTGTGGATATCGGGCTCATTATTAACTGAGCCTATAGCTCTCTGTGCACAATTCTTGAGTTTCAAGCTCTTTTTCACGTTGGTCACTCCGGTCATAACTCCTTTATTTGATCATGCATATCAATGTAATGGAACACATCAATTCACATAATATGTTATCAATACTTTTCGTTCAATGTGTTCATATCATTTATCACATTCTCCGGACCTGAGTTTGGCATTCAACATTCAGTTGAGTACACATTCCATATTACACATACAATTTGAAAAGACTTCCATATACAATCCCAAGTATCAAACTCCTCGGACCAACAATGTCCTAGATTATAGCAATCAGATCAGTAACAATTCATTATCTGAAAGTTAACCAAAAACAATTCAATCATAAGGAGAAACATTTAGGTTAATTCACAATACGCTTCAGAAAAGCTATTGCCTTGATGATATGGTAATGTATGAATGCTGATGATCAACTTGTGCTTCTTTAGTCATGCAATACATACATATTTTACATATTACTAAGTTGATCGATCATATGATTATTCACTCATACACATCATGTTCAATGGATACTCAATTGACTTTCTAGGTATGTATCCTTATTCATAAATCTTGACCATTCAAACATCATAGCTTCGACACATCTAGTTTGTAATTAGGTTCATATTTTAAGTAAGTTTGATTACTCTAAATTCATCAATCATACATTCACCAACTTTTTCTATCAATATATATATATTAAGACAATTTCCTAATTTTTATTCATTCATACCTAGTTCACATTACTCATATCCTTTGGATCACACTTGCATTCATAAGAACACCTTCATTCCTTTAACACTCATAAATTCCAGATTTTAGATATATTGATTTCAAAACAATCCATTCCTTAAGTTAAAACATTAATTAACAACCTAAACTTATCAAACCCTTAACCAATTAATCAAACATCAATTTAAGGTCATTTCAGGCCTTAATCAAGTCCAAATACACCAAAGTAAGGTAACTTATCCTTTGTTAATTCAACAATCAAACAAAATAGAAAATTTTCATTTCAAAGCATTGCCAACGATCGTGGAGGACCTTCCCACGATCATGGGATGAATGAACTAAATGTTCACTCTCCATTTTCCCTCAATTTCTCCACTTTATAACACCTTCATACCAAATTTAAAACATATTCATATTAGTCCATTAATTATACCTCAATTATACCTTCATTACACTTCAATTCTGTCTCCAATTCCAATTCAAAATCATTCAATTAGCAGCTCATAAACTATTTATCTTTCATGCATATGAAAACAAAATAGAAACTTTCATTCACTTAATCTCATCATATATATAGTCCTAGTTTTTTCCAAATTCAAGAACACTTCACGAGAACCTTTCTTTAACATAAATTCACTTGCATTTAAAATTCAAATCTCAATCTAAATCATTCATATAGCAACCTATAACTTACGGTTCGCATGCATCAAAACTAAAACAAAAAAGTATCCAATTCATGTATCATTTTTCAAGCACACTTCATCATCAACACTACATGCCATCCATCCCAATTCAATCATCATAAACTTTCTATTACAACATGAGACAAAGATTAATACTTTAATTACTTGTTAAGCTCAAATTCCACCTTAATTGATCAAGTCTACTTTGCCTTATATGCATGCAAGATCATCTCAAATACAAGGTGGGAATTGGATGGGTTTTCAGAAAGGATAAAATACAATAGCAAAAACAACAATGTGTTAGTTCTATAACTATCTTATGAAAAGTGAAAGCATGGATTTTGGTGTGGCAATTGAACAAAACATAGGCAAAATGCAGATATGTAAAGAGGAGCAAGCTTTCAGCTATGAGAGAAGAAGAAGATGAGAGTTTTAGCAAAAAGTTACAAATGGAGCAACTTGCCATGTGTGTGTCATACGGTGTGATTAGTGTTAGCACACTTGTTCGGAGTTTAGGCTAGCTACATTTCCTCTCTTCATGCTACCATTTGTCACAAAAATCTTAAGCCATTTTTCACTTAATTATTTTTGCCAAATATCACTCAATTCTACTGCCATGCGTAACTTATTTTATATACTTAATCATCCTAAATTTTTATGTGTTAATTTGACCATTTTCCTAAACTAAATGCACATTTTAATTCATCAATTTTCCAATTGTAACAATTAATTCCAAATTTACTAACTATAATCCACCAAACCAAAATTCAAGACATAAGCAATACACACATCATGATCATTTTAAACCTTTCATACCCCAAAATATGTCAATTGAAAGAATATACAACCTTGGAAATGTTTACTAAATCATGATTTATATGTGTATGTTAATATTATGCATATGAATGAAATGCACTTCATAAATTCTCAAATGATATGACTCAATAGTCTAAGATTTTAACCCTCAGTAAGTTTTGGAACTCGAGTTATTTCAACTACGCTAACAGACTATGTGCTTGTGGATTATCGAGGGTTATTTTTTAAAACTTACACACATCATACACCCAATCAAGTTTTTTGCGCCATGGTTGGGGAGGCAGTTAGTTTAGTTATTTAGTCTAAGGTTTTCTTCACTATCCTTTGTTTTAAAAAAGAAAAAAATAGAGAAAGAAGTGTCGTGCGTAAAGTAGAGACACAGCAAGACATCTTAGATTGAGAATGAGACATCTGAAGAGCTACATGCCAAAAAGAAATGGTAAAAACAATGATGGAAGATAGATATTATAGGAAGTAAGGAACTTTTGTGAACCATAATGAGACAAAGTATGGCTAGGAAAGTAATGATCCTTATTGGAACATACACTCTAGGGTGGTAGAACCACCAAAATTTCTATTACTCTAACAATATAAGGACTCACTGATCCGTGTTGTCTTTCGGTTTTACCCTTGGAGGTCGAATCAAAAATTAAATTGCAAAGATTATAATATAGAGTGCAACCTCGGGTTATCTCAGTTAATTGGAACCTAATGCAATGGACCTAAGCTAGCCTAAATGTCATGAAATGCAACTAAAATTGGTTAGGAGGGGGG
>JAOQMP010062562.1:0-10539 GCA_027563575.1 Erythroxylum pedicellare | reverse complement strand
ATCTCTATTCATGCTTACTAAATTTAATGACCCAATTCTAAAAATAATGAAACAAATAAATCAATAATAATAATAATAAATTTTAGGGTCCAATTTCAATATTTTCGTTAATATGTATATTTAAATTAGAACACTTGAATACGAATGTAATAAGTTAGTGTTTTGGATCTTTTCTAGAGATTGATGTTTATAGGTAAGTTAATTTCTTGAGGTTTATGCCATTATGTTCCATGAGGTTTATGCCATTATGCCATTGTTGCATAACTATTTGATTTGTATTTTATGTTTTTTATTTTTGGATTTAGTTTTGATTGGGGAAAAGCAAAGTTTAAAAAATGTGGAAGTTGATAAGTGTGCATTATAGTATGTTTTTATATGTTTTCTTGAGTGATAACCATGTGTTTAGGACTTAGATTTTATGAAGTTTTTATTTTGAGTGTTTTTAAGGTAAGTATGCATGTTGATTAGAATATTGTACATATTCTTTTATTTTATGACACTTCTTTGGATGCACTTATGATTGTATGAATTTAATTTGGTAGACATCAACCTTTCATGGAAATGGATTGACTAGAAACAAATGTTGTAGGTTAGAGTACAAAAATGTGTTGATAGATGTGCTAAATAAATTTCCTATTCTGACGTCACTTTTTGAAAAATTAGGTTAAGAATAGAGTTGGTGGGCAGTTTTAAATTATGGTATGGCTGAGTAATCAGGGGACATTCACGATAAAATTTTCCTCAGCACAAATGTAACCTAGTTGAGTAATTAAGGGACATTGATGACAAAATGTTTTCCTTCCAATCAAAATACTAAGTAATCATTAAATAAAATATAAAAATGTGGTGTTTTAAGCAATTCTATTGATCTTCTTGCTAATTGTCAAAAAGATTTCATGAGGGTGTACTTAAGGATGTCCTGCCTTTTAAACTAGTAAATAAAAATTAGTACATGCTTACAAGTGTTATATATGTATCGATAAGGTGTCAATATTTTGGTTAATATGTATATTTAAATCAAAACACTTGAATATAAATGGAACAAGTTAGTGCTTTGGATCTTTCTGAGTAATTGATGTTTGTAGGTAAGATAATTTCATAATATTTGATTCCATTATGCCATTGTTGCATTGTTATTTGATTTATATTTTATGTTTCGTTTATTTTGTGGAGTTAGTTTTACTTGGGGACAAGCAAAGTTTTAAGTATAGAGAAGTTGATAAGTGTGATTTAGAATGTGCTTTTAGGTATTTTATTGAGTGATCATATGTTTAGGACTTAGATTTATGTCTTCATTAGTTTTTTTACATGTTTTATTATTGATTAGGGAAATAATTTGATCTTAATTCATATTTTAGGGGACTTTCAATGTGTTTTGATGATGAGCTATGACAGGAAACTTGAATAAAAAGCTAGAGGAAGAGGTTTATCATGATAGTACAAGATATAAGCTAGAGTAGCTGGAGACTCACTTATTCACTAGATAATTCCAAAATAGCTCAATCACACAAATATGACATAAGGATGATTAAATGATTGAAAAACTCTTTGAAATGTGTGTATACAACATCCAAAACCTTCTTCATTTTAAAACCAATGATAAAATACCTATTTAAAGTATTTTGGACCCCTGTTAGCCATTGGTGTCATCGACCAGTATAGTAACTAGTATACATTAAATGCTCCAAATTTACTAGCCATTAGAGCATTAGTTAATAACTAGGCATTGGTTAACTAATATGGCACATTGGTAGAACATTTCGTCAATCAGTATTACAAAAAATTCATAGTACATTAAATTTAACAACATTAACTTACATTGGTCGACCATTAACCTATATAGGTTAACTAATCACCTTAGAAATATTATTTTAACAACTTTAAATGCTCAAAAAAAACTTTTGTTAATCTAATTAACCATTAACTTCCCAAAATGTTCCCTAAATTTTGTTTGAAAGATTGAGAGCCTTTTATCTTATTAACAAAACCTTCAATGCCTCTTGTTGAATGTAAAGGCTCATGCAAGGAATTGAAATGAAATTATCTATGTATGAAGAGCATTTTAAAGAATCAAATTAACAAAACAAATTACAATTCATACTACAAACTAGATAATGACCTTGATAAGCCATGATTTTTTCTTGTTCTTAATTTGATCTTCATTTTGATGATTGTAAACTTCAACTTCTTTTTTATCAACTTCATAATTTATTTTCATGAGTATATATATGAATTCAATTTGTTCCTATATTTCTTTTCATTAAAATAATAAACTTGTTAATGTTAATTATGTTTTGTTTTGAACAAAACATCAATTGGAACCTCTCTTAGTTCAATAATTCCCTTTGTCTATGTTATGATTTAACTATACATCTCTTCTTTCAAATCTTGATGCTTGAATTAAATAGTTTAATCTTCCACTTTTGTTCATTTAATTTAATAAGTTATAAGACAATAAATAATTCATAAGAAAACTAAATATTCATTAAACCAAAGAATCAACTAAACATATTACATCGTAGGGTTCATCCTATTTAAATATATGTTCCAATTTGGTTCATAATCAAACAAAAAATAATAACTAAACAAAAATAAGAGAACAAACAAAAGAGATCATTGTTCTTAAATCTTTAACGAATTATTGCTACAATATTGCTTAACTTTAAATAATGGTGTAATCTTGATTACTAATAAATGTAGAATAACTTTTAGTTGACTTTTATGGCTTTTCCACTATTTTTAACTAAAAACCTCTCTTTCTTTTCTATCTTCCCCTCTTAAAATTGAAACCCTAGCTTTTAATGAGCTAACGACCTCAAACCATTATCAAGGTCTCTACATGCTCCTTTGTGTAGAAACTAGTATAGAAAATATACCAATTGAGGTTAAGCTATAATCCATGCCCCCTAGCTTGAACTTAAGGAAGGACATGTCCAATTATAATGTCTTTATGTCATCCACCACCAGTATACATATGAATTACAATGTGAGCTCTTAGTATACTAGATCACAAATTTCAAACATGTTAGACAATCTATGGGAAGATATGATATCCCATTTGTTGTCAACTAGAACTATCTCCCTCATCATGTACCATTCTATGAATTTTTGTGTTTCAAACTAATGTGTTAAAAAGTTCTGGTACCACTTTTGTTATACCTCTATCTTAAAATGTAGTAATATATGATTTGACTTATTATATGGCTCTACTATCACCTATGGCTTGACTAGAGGTGGTGGTGCTGCTAATAGTTCATGTGTTAGCCTCTATTGCTTCCTCAGAGCATGCGTCTTCAAGGTGGTAATGCATTATGTAAAGGTAATTGAATCCTCTCTATCTTTCCTACATAATTATGGTCATACAAGTCTTATAGGTGGTCTTGATATGCCTTAAGTCCTTGTCATAATATGATATTTGAATGGATAAATGAATAAGCACTAGAAAGTTAATAATGATCAACATTGCATATGTGTAAGTATGGAGTATAATGTAGCAAAATATGAAATACAGTAATGAACCACTAAATGAGATATCAGTATAGTCTATAATATTTCCATATTCATGTTTTCATTATTCATGTATATTCTAACCATTACTAACAATATACCGCAATAAAAACAAAATTATAATCATCAATAACAACAATAACTCAATTATATAATATTTCCATATTCATCACATGTAACAGTCACTAACAATATACAACAACAAAATTAATATCAACAACAATAATAGCAATAAAAATAACCCAGTGAAAGTCCTATTAATACGTGGGATATGGGGAGGTTCAATATTATGTAACCTTACTTTTAACTAGTATAAAGGTCATTACTAACATCATAAAATCTAAAAATTTCATCTTCTTATATCCCTTAGTCTAGTCTAGAACCTATACCAACCTATTTTACAAATTAAATGTACTAAAGTGGACTAAATAATTTACAATAAGCTTCTTCGACCAGACGTAACACATATAGTTCATAATTTACCTAATTCATTTTTTTAGCACCTAAAATTCACACATAATGGGTATTTAATCAATAATAAACATAAATTGATAACCTTAAGTAATCTATAAAACTTAGAATCAATAAAATTAAAGGTTTAGTAGAAAATTTGACCTGGATGATGCTAATGAATATGGTGAAGAAAAAGTGAAAATAAATGTGACAACAATAATTATGGTTGAGGCAAGGCTAAGGATTGGAAATCACTCTAAGAACTAAAATGAAAACTAAAATTTTATAGAAAGACAAAGATAGAGGTGGTTACTAATGAGAAAATACAATTGGACATGCTTTTAGAGTAGTATAGGGCATTTACACAATACTATATAAGATTCATATAACATAAGAACATAGTTGCATACTTACTACATGAGGGAATTTATCTAAATTAGAGGAAGCATAGGATTTACTTGGTGGGGTGTATAGTAGAACATGAGGTATAACATGGGTATGACATAGGGCTGTATTGTTTATATTAATACAAAAGAAGAAATAGAAAAGGGTTGGAACATAGGTCTTATGTGGGACTATGTATGTCCTTATGTAGAAAAGTGGACTATTATATTACTTTTTTTTTCTTAAACATAAGGCCTTTTTATACTTACCTGAGAGCATGTTCTAGACAAGAATTAGACATCCTACTATGTAAGTATGTGTTGAAAATGTCTAATTCTACAACTTTTTGATACTTTCTTGTAAGTCAATATAGCTTTGGTTTAGGAGAAAATGACAGTGCGTGATGGCACCTAATCTCTACATAAGGTCATACAGAGGGCATGTTGAAAAGTGACACATTCTGTTTCTCCTGGTAGGTTAACATAGGGCTAGACAAGATGGTGTGTTTAAGCCCGTGTTAGCTTAAAAACTTACAAAAACCAAACATACACTAACTAAAAATAATTATCATGACATTTCAATTAAGATTCAATAAATTAATATTAAGAAAATAACAATGATACTGAGGAAATAAAATAATAATAACCTAAACAATTAAAAACACTAAATTATAAAATATAAAAGGTAAAAAATGCTAAGTTACCTCCTAATAAGCACTTGTTTTATATCATAAGCTCAACCACTTTCTATGAACTTCAACCTAGTATATCCTTACTTATCAGGTGTATACTAACATGAATTCTACCACTTGTCTTACTTCTCTTCTTCATCTTAATAGCGTGATCAACGTTTGAGCATATTATATGTTTTTCTATTATGAAATTTCCCACTTCCTTCACTTTTCCTTACTTTAGATTTGTCCCTTTCGAATCTAGTGTATTTTTCTCCTACGTAATATTAGATATAAATTTGTTAATCATAGAAAAATAAAGGAAATTATTACAATTACTAACAACAGGATTCTTGGGTATGGATTTCTTAAACTCTAATTTCTCATCTTTGACCCTTAAGATTAGCTTCCCTTTATTCACATCTATTAGGGCTTTAGAAGTAACTAAGAAATGTTGTCCTAAAACTAAGGGCACATTCCTCATCCATATCTATAGCTATAACTTCTATAGGAACTAGAAACTTACCAATTTATATGGCTCATCTTCTAATATACCTACCGATTAATTAAAAAGTGATATGTTAATTATACTGAAATATTAGTAGGTCTCAAGTTTCTTACATCGATCTTCTTACATATAAATAGAAGCATAAGGCTGATGTTTAACCATAAATCAAAGCTCAAGTTCCTAATAAAATAAGGAATCAAAAAACAATATGGAATTTAAGTTTTGGAGGCGATAAGTTTTAGGTAGCAGCTTTCCACCTTTTAGTTAATATATTAACTTTACACTCTTTGGGCCTTCTCTTGTTGCATAAGATATCTTTTTAAAAACTTGATATTAGAAAGTATCTATTTTAAGCCATCAATAAAAGGTATATTAATATTTCTTTTAAGAATCCCCAAAAACTTCCAAATTTCTTATCTAGTTTTGCCTTAACTAGTCTCTGAGTGAATGGTATAGGTTTCTTGTAGGGAACAAAAGGAATGTAATTTGGTTATTCTTCCTCTTTAGCTTTCTTTGCTCAGCTTTCCTTGCCTACTTAATAGGTGTCTTGCTTCCACCACACTTAAGCTTCTCCAACCCTTAGAACTCTTTAGTAACTCATCTCACCTCAACATCATAACATTACAATGCTTTCTAGGATTCTTAGCTTTCTAGGCAACTGATTAAGTTGTCTAAAAGTAGCACTAGCATATTGAGCAATTTAGGCTTTAAATGTCATCCTATGCGTAACAATAAAGTTTACCATAGAGACAAGCTTTCCAATCTTCTCCTTGAACTCCTTATTTTGTTTAACTTTTTAGTTAAGAGAATCTTTAGAATTAACTCTAGGTTAGGTTTCTAAAGAGGGGGTTATATGGTCGAGGTTAGTAATTCATAGTAGTATACACTGAGCTTTATTGTATCACAGTACTTAATGGCATTGGGGGAACCAATGAGCTTTATTGGGGCACCACTGAGCTTTATTGCATCACAAGACTTAAGAAACATAAACGTGTGTAGGTTAGGGTCTTTAGATGGTGATTATTCAAACTAATTCTGCTGCACTATAGAGAAGAGAGGATTTTAGCTCAAAGTTTGTAGCTTCAATACTAGGCCATAAAATGCTTAAGTTAATTCACTACGTATTTGGTACAATGAAATCCTTTAGAGATCTCATATTCTCTACAGGCATCTTTATTTCCTTTTCTTTTATTCTCCTTTGAATTATTCTCTTTATATGTAAGGTTCTCTCAATCTCATAGTCTAGCTTAATAAAATTCCAAGATCTTTGAACTTGTATATACAAAAGGTAACCTATAAAAGAGAAAGAAGGAAGAAAACACAGTAAATAATAAAGAAACTAAAATAAAAACAAAACAAAAAGATCACACTAACCAGTTTGAAAATCTTTCAATACTAACACCATGTTCCAGGAAACGATGCTAAAAACTTTATATGTTTCTCTATATAAGTTTTAACTATAAGTGTAGGGTATAAATGTTGATAGGACAGGAGAGTATGGGTCAATCTTATAAGGACTATTATTTAATTACCAATTATTTACAAACTTAATAAGTTAGACCAATGGTTAAGATTGATTAAATAAGAAATTAAAACAATGTAAATATAAATATAAAAACAAAGTAGTGGTCAAGAATAATTCAGTCTATAAATAACATAGATTTAGGTGAGGTTTCCCTTAAGACTTTATTCTATATTCAATTTCACTCTAACTCAATGAAAGATTTTAAATTTTGGACTAGTAAGAATTCCTAACTTAGACATATTCTCTCTCAAGATATATGATCTTTATTCTTAGAATAATCAACCAAATTTCCTTTCAAATCAAGAGCGCCTAAGAGTGAATTAATTCATTCTATGAACTCTCTTAATAGGTTTTACCCTAACCTAAGAAGATCTTACAGCTTCCTCTCAAATTACTCTCTTTTAATCTTCTTTATCCATGTTATGATCCAACCACGCATCTTATCTCTCAAATATTGATACATAAATCAAATAATTGAATCTTCCACTTCGACTCTTTTAACTCAATCAGTTATAAAAATATGGATAAATCATAAGAAAACTAAATATTCAATAAACCAAAGAATCAACCAAACATATTACATCCGATGATTCATCCTACCTAAATTTATATCCAAATTTATTTCAAAGTTAAACAAAGAATAATAACTAATAAATAAATGAAAAAAGATAAAGAGATCATTATTCTTGAATCTTAAATCTTGAATGAATTCTTGTTTTAATCTTGTCTAACTTCCAAAAATTTTGTAATCTTAATCAATAAAAAATGTAGAGTAGCTTTTAGTAGACTTCCCATAACTTCTCCATTACTTATTGTTCAAAATACTCTTTCCTTTTTGCCTTACTCTTTTAAAATATAGAAAACTAGCTTTTTAATAAGACGTATAACCCTAAAATGGGTCTATGTAGTAGGCCATGCTATGCTTATAATTCTTCAAAACTCTTTGACACCAATATGGGACCTATATAGGGATCTATAAGGTGTTATGTTTCACACTTTAAGGGGCAACAAGAGGGTTTGTTAACAAAAATAAGACTTAAAATGAAAAAAATCTCATTTTAAGTGTCAAATCCTCCAAAATAATCTAAAACATGAGCAATATGTATTAAAAATAGTGTTAAAAGTAATATATGGCTATCATACCTAATTGTCTCATTATTTCTCTGTTTAAGAGAACACACCATGGACAGAGAAAAAAAGGAAATATAAAGGAAGGAACTTTGTTAGGTATATATTCCATATTATAATCATAGTTTTAATAAAGAATTTATATGGCCAAAGTTTCTTTGATCCCTAATCTCAATATTTATTTATTTTCCTTTTTCTCTCTTTTATACAAGCATATTCATATATCATAATCTTAATCTTTAGATGAGATACCATGTATACAAAACATTGAGGTAACAAGAGATGGAACTTTAGTAGGTATATATAATCCATATCATAATAACATTTTTAATCAAGAATTTACATAACCAAAGTTCTTATTGATAGTTTTAAATAGAAAAACTTCTTTCTTACAAATATACATATCGTATCTTATAGTATAAAAGCTATCATTTCCATGAGGATTATATAGCCACCCAACAAGTCTTGTAAACTCTATTTGAGGAAAACAATAAGATGAATAAATAAGAGTTAAACCAAAAAAATTAATAACTAAATAATGAACTAGAAGGCAGTGAATTAATTGATATATAAATGATGAAGACTAGGAATTACTTCTACCATTATCTGTTTTCACTTTATCTTCTTAATTTAATTATACTTGATCTTAGATGTTCTTATAGTTATAATTATCCTCTCTCTTTATCTAATTAAGAAAATAAAATGAAAACAGATAAGTAGGATTTGAACCTATGACCAGTCAGTTAACAGCCAACCGCTCTACCACTGAGCTACTAAGGAACAACGGGAGATTTGATCTTATAGAGTTCAATTCTTGTTCTCAACCCATGACCAATATGAGCTCAAAGTTTCCTTCGTGACTCCTGATACTTCTTCGTAGTGTCTTTGCTCTATGCCTCATTTCATAGGGGACCTTAAAGTGACTCTATTTCATTATATTCCATCCATAGCCCAATTCCATTCATTTAATATCCCCTTTGGTTTCATTGACATAAGCATTTCGAGTTTATCTCTTTGTATTTTATATTATATTTCTATATATATGGAAAGTTTCAAAATCATCTTATAATAATCTAGAAATTGCATAATCCAAAAATTCCAATAGAAAAAAAGGAGATTTGTGATGATTTTGAGAACTTTTATATTAGGTAATCTAGTATCCTTATGCATGAAGATAATCAATTCGGTCATTGTGGTCAGACTTTATTATGGATTTCTAACTACATTATCCATAGGGCCCTCTTATCTCTTCCTTGTCCGAGCTTGGGTTATAGAAGGAGGAGAAGAAGGAACCGAGAAGAAGGTATCAGAAACAACAGGGTTTATTACAAGGCAGCTCATCATAAAATGTATCAATAGCTTGTTTTTAATCTAATAATATACAATTTGACTAGATACTAAAGATAAGATAAGTAAACGAAAAATAAAAATATAAATGAGGACAACAGGGGATTCTAAAGGGTATTATTCTATTCGTCTTCTAAATCTTCGACACAAGAAAAGATGTGAAAATTTTCTTTTCTTTTATCAAAATAATAATGATTCTTGATACCGTTCATCTAAGATTCCTATTCTTAGTTTTTATATTTTTCTGGGTTTAGTGATTGAACCCAAGTTTTCTATATTATTTAGTGACATTTTCATGAGTTTTATTATACTTTTCAGCTCCTTTTGTTAGATATTATGCTTAATTTGACCTAAAAGTGATTGTGTTGAATTAATGTAATTTGAGGACCAAATTGTCATAATTAGTTAATAATTGCACTCACTTGATTTATAGGACAATTGATATTACAAATTACTACTTTTCATTACAGGAAACTCAAGAAGTAGAGCTAAAAGTGGAACAAAGAAATTGAAGTCACAAGATGAAGCAAAGACATTTCGGGTAAAGTTCGCCGCAACGCAGTCAGTGTTTCACCGCGGCGAAACCTTTAAAGATTGCCACAACAAAGTCAGTGTTTGCCATGATGAACCTTCGAATCAATGCAAACTTGAATCATTTTTGGAAATTTTACTTACTGTGTAACCTGATCCGACAACCCATTTTTGGAAAGAAAACCTATTTTGGGATAAGTTACAAAACAACACAGACCGTCGACACATTATCATCATCATTCCATTACCTTGCCAACCACGATTCCCTCTGATACCTGTCTCATTTTTCTTCCATTTTTCACTGCTAACTTCCACCATGGGTAGCACGGATTCATTCCTAGTTGTGAGGCTTCCGATTGCAATGCGTGGCTATGCGATTTCCTTCCTCTTGAAGATGTAGCGAAAGCTGGAGTTCAATGTTCTTAAAAGGGGAGTAGCTTAATCCATAGTTTAGCTATGATTTATGAATGCCTAAGTCTAGGATTT
>JAOQMP010062552.1:0-10540 GCA_027563575.1 Erythroxylum pedicellare | reverse complement strand
AAAATAATATTTATTTTATATATTTTTAATTATTAAATCAAAATTTATTGGAAATTTACATATTTTAAATATATATTTTAAATATAATTATATTTATTACTAATTATTAAATTAATTTATAAATTAAATTAAAATTATGATTATTATTTATTATTATGATTTTTGAAGACAGTGTTAAAAATATACAATATAACTGTACAATATGACAATAAATTATTTTGTAATTTTCAAAAAAATTCAGGGACTATTTCATAAATTTAAAAAATGATCCGAAATGGTACTCGATATTAACCGGTACCGATATAGTACCGTATCATAAACTAATCTATTACCAAGTCCAATACGATATTCGTAACATTGGATAAACCCCGTGGCGACGCATCAATCAAAATATTGGAGGCTAAAGCCAATAGAAATAGATTGTGTTGGACCGACATAGAAGTATGTTTCTCTAAAATCCCCTTTCTTTTCTGCTTGTGTAAGTCATTTCTCACTAATTACTTGGCTTTATGAATGTTCATTTTGGGAATAATTAGATATGCTTGTAGCAGAATGAGTAGGAAAGCACCTCTTTTATCACTATGAAACCTACTGCTAAATGGTAACTCCATTATCAGTGTATGATCAACAAAATATTCGGTCCTTGATTAGAAAAAAAATATGGAAGTATATGTAGATGACGTGATTGTTAAAAGGAAGGGCGAAAAACATCACTTAGCATATCGGCAATGCTTTTAGGAAACTTAACGTAAGGATGAGCGCTAAAAAGTGTCTTCAAAGTCTCAATAGGAAAGTTTCTTGATTTCATAGTAATATAGATGTCATTGTTGACGAAACCTAAGTTTTGAAAGACAATGAGTAATAAACATATTGCTAGCTAGCGCCAGACTTATTTTCCAAGTATACAGACAATTACTTCTTGTTCTCTAAAATTCTGAAAAGGTCAGAGTTTCGTCAGGGTGATGAATATGAACAAGCCATCGAACAACTAAAGACGTACCTATGACATCCACCATACAGATACGGTCCACCGATTCCACTACTAAAATGTTATATCATCAGAAACTATAAGCTAATTTATGCTGTGAAAGAGGAAGACAATAAGCAGAGACCATCAAAATTTTGCAAGGCTCGGAGATAAATTATATTGAGTTAGAGAGCGTAACTTTAATCACGGTGATTTTTGCTAGAAGCTAAAGCCTTACTTTCAGTCCCATAAGGTTAACATTGTGACAAACCTATCATTGCCATAGAAGTTCTGCAAACCTAACTTACCCATGTTGTTTTGCTTATATATGTCAGTTCTCGGGTCAGACCAGGCCTGAGCAGCTTAAGCCCAAGACTTGACCATATGCTTAGTTAACTTGATCCTAGTCTATTGGCTTCAAGCCGAGCTCGACCTTAAATGTCATCTTCAGTAAAAAAAATTATCCTTTATTGTAATAAACAATTGAAATAGAATAATCGATTCAAAATATAAACACTTAGATAAGTTTGTATGTTTTATTTTCCTTAAGAAATTATTAGATGACAATTATTAGTTAACATAAGTCTAGGATGTTTATATGAATTGCTTTGTCTTTTATAATTCAAACTTAATTTTTTTAGTTTAATTTTTCAATCCAAACTTATAAATTTATAGACTGATTCTTACAATTCAAGCCCTTTAATTTTTAGACTTAACCCAATAGATCATAGGGACTAACTAATTTGTGCAAGTCTAACTAAGAGTGAAGTTATCATAAGATCATAGAGGAGAATTTTATTTCATACTGAAGCTTTGAGTCAAAAATTAAGAACATGTAGTTAATTTCTTCAAACACGTGAAAATATGATTAATGATTGCAAAGAAGAAAAGCAAACAAAGGATAAATAAGATATCAATTCTAAAAACATGAGACAAACTTGTATATGATTAACCTCGACACAGGCAACAAAGGTAACAATAGCAATAGCTAGCAATAGGGAACGACATTGGACAAGTGTGATGAGGGCGACAGACAACAATGACATCGATGAAGAACACGATAGAATTTGAGTACAAATTAGGGATTCTAGCTTAAAGTAATAATATGTTTGACTGTTTTGAATTCTAGCTAAATGACATAGTATACTTTGGGCGAGGCCTATGAGCTGAGTCATAAAGTCCAAACTTAGTTCAGTTAAAAGCTTTTTATTTTTAATTCGACATGAAGTTAAAACTTAATCAATTTAAATTTTATCATAGGCTTTAAATTAGACAGGATTTGAACTTATTTGTCATCCCTAATTATTTGTCCTAATAAATATGTATTTTGTATGTATAAAAAGAAAGAAACAAAATTTCCCTTCTTAATATATTGGAAAAATAAGCTACCTCATGCCTCCATTGGCCTGAAAGAAAATTGCTAGAGATTGAGTCCTAATGCTAATAGCTTGCTCCATTCCACGCTTCTGTACGCTTGCCTTCCCATCCTTTCGCTAATTGTCTATTATTATTGGACCGTCCTCTTTCGAATCTGTATGTCCTCCCCACGTTCTAATCCTATCTCCAGCAACATAAGCCTGCAGCTCACAACAGTCTAATTGCTCAGTTACCGATTCTTTTTCACCTGTCTGTGTACAAAGACGCATACAATAATAGAATACGATATTCAAATAGACTCTATGACTAATTAATAAAAGCTTGTCTAAAAACAACACCACAATGTTATATATACTAACCTCTTTGTTCCAATTTGTTTTGAACATCATCCAAGAAAGGATTAAAGTTTGTGCTACAGTTCCTGATATCAATCCAATCCAAATTCCCTGATAACAAACAAGCAGACCCGTTATGCCATTTTTTCAACTTCTTTTTCTTCTTTACTTGTGTTGTAATTTAAAATAAAAGAGGAAGAAAGTAAATCTGAATTTTCAAGTACAATTTCAACAGTAATGAATTACTAAAGCAAAAATTATCGAATTTAACAAAGAAAAGAGTATAGATTATGTAATTAAGAATTTGGTTTGATAGTAAAAGCTGAAAGTATCTTTTTATCTACTGGAGTTTTTAATTTCAGAAATTTTATAAAGCTCTAGATCAGTCTAGGAAAGGAACATACAGTGACACCCATGCCAATCTTGTAACCTAATAGCAGACCTAGAGGAATACCAAACACATAGTAACACCCAATATTCACATAAGCAACAACCGCTTGCCATCCAGCACCAACAGCCACACCTTTTAACAAAATCCGACAGAAAGGAAATGTCAGTGTCAGTTTGTAGCAAAAGTAACAGAGAAGGGGTGGGGGGCGCAAATAAAAGCGATTTCTTAAAAAAAAAAAATTGCAGGAGTATACTTTAAATGAATGCTGATTACCAGAGAGAACAGGCTGAACAGTGTTAATGACAATACTGAGTCCCAACAATGGCGTTAGCTTATTCACAACCTTTATGACTTTTGTATCACTCGAAAACAAAGATGGATAGCTGTTCCTTGTAATCAGCAGAATGAGAGAAAGGACGAGACCAATAAAAAAAGAGGAGATAACAGCTACCACTAGAGAGAATTTTGCAGTCCTGGGATGAGCTGCTCCTAGTTCATTTGAGACTCTCACGCTGCATGGAAAACAAGGAATTTTAACTAGGGTTTTGAATATAAAGACTTCCAAACCATGTTGAATTGCAGTTGTTGCAATAATGCAGATAAAATTATGTTTTATTTGTTGTGTTAAATTAAATCACAATTAAATCAAAGTAAATGAAATTTAAAATGTTTCAAATGTTATGTATACATATATTATAGTTAAGTGATTGTCATATAAGCAGAGAGCAAACCTTATAGCTGCGTTCATTCCTATGCCCACCATCAATGTCCAACAGAAAACGTTCATGCTGCAAATTTAACGGTAGAATTAATTTTACTTTCTTAAAGGGTAACAGAAAACAATAAAGAAATAGAAGACATAAGGTTATTATTAAGAAGCTAATCCCATAAACATACTTTAAATTATTAATTTTTATACAATTATTGATTCTAATTTAATTTCTTCACAAACATTTTTGTATCTACACCGCCAAGTAAATGTAGAAATCCAGTATTTAATTATTTCGTCTTGTGAGCTGCGCAATATTATCACGAAATACATAGTGTAGAATTAGGTAAGAAGCATAGATTTAGTCCTAATTTTTTTCATCAAAATATAAGTTAGGCAAAGTTAAATGAATTTTAGTATTTATAAAATATTAAAAATCAATTTTGAATAGATGAAATTTTGAATAAATTTTAATTTTTATTTATTAAATGTCATATCAATATTTAATATGTTAATAAATAGTGGTATAAATTTATCATTTAAAATTTTGGAGTTTCAGAACCAAATGAGATACTACACTAAGCTCTCATTAATTTCCCAACGCTCGATCATCAAGCATTAAACGGTGGATGGGATCACAAACATATAGAAAGCATCAATCCTTGGGATTTCGTAAGAACATAATAATAAGATTTGAATCATTCTAAAGCTTTATGCTCTACAGCTAGCTCTAATTTAGATTATCTGGACAAGACAGGGGATGAACAAGAACATTCCTGCCAAATTCAGAATTTGAAATTGAAATCTCTTGATTCTATACCTTGCTACAGACTTTGAATGGAAAGTATATGTCTGTTTCTCTGTTTTGACCGTCCTTGCATAAGGATACAAAAGATCGAGACTAATACAAAAGGGCAATACATTCTCAGGTTTAGTGGGTGCATGAGATGCTTTACTTTTAAGGCTAGTGATCTACATTCTGAGACTTTATGCTATGAAAATGATCATTTAGAATAATTCCATTGTGGGCCTCAATTGGTATGTAAATATGTGATCAAACTAAGGGCTATGTATACTTAATTCCCAAATTAAAGAAATGAAGAATGATTTCTTCATAGGCAAAACAAACAATGAATGCTTCATAATCATTGACCCATCTGTTCATTACTTTTCACTGTATAACCCAAGAGATGGTGATAATATGCCATGAAAAGGATCAACTACTACCAAATTTCACGGATAAGCAACCACATTTAGCATGTGGTCATCACCGGTGTTTATTTTGTAGACCCGTAACAGACCGTCATCGAATATCAGAACTCAACTTACATGTTTCGTTCACCAAATTAACATTAAACAACTAGCACAAGTTCACAACACATTATAATTTAAAAGAAGAGAAAGTTGTGGTCACATCTCCTCTAAATGTATTGATTCTTTGTTTCGAGTTTTCCACATCAATAACATGTAACAGAGTATATTCAAAATAAATAAAAGTAAAATATTATCCCTTTTTTTGTATGTATTTATTATCTTTACCAATGTCTATTTACAATTATATGATCTTCAAAAACTTGTCAAAAAAATAGATCATATGCAATACAATCAATAATTATAAATACTCATATTTTCACAATTTATGCATCAATTAATAGTGCTTAAATGCCTTGTACATATGAATAGGTCTCCAACTATTTTTTTTGGATCAACAAATTCATGCACTATTGAATTTGGCCTCCTAATTTATTTTAGGTAGTATATTCATACATGCCTCAATTTGACATTAGCTGATGGACTCTTACCAACCACTTTTCATCGCACGCATCATAGGAACACAAATTAACAATCTAACGAGGCTTTGATAAAAAGTTTTTTAAAAAATAACACATACAATGCATTGACTCTATGAAATATTATCACAAGCAATACTCAATTATAGTAATATCTCTACACCTTAAATCGCATATATACATGTTATTGTAATTATTTGTCATATATCACATAATTTACAAGCATTTATATGATCAAAAACTTTCAGATATCATATATTAACAAATCCTTATCCTATTTTAACTATTACATAGAGTTTTTACAATTATTCCTAAAATCTTAGAATTGAGATTATAAATTTTTAACTGAAACATAATTAAAGAATCAATAAAACAAAACTACAAATAATTAGTTTAGAAATTTTTATTTGAAATATGCTACCTCTTGATCGTACAAACGTACCTAAAATTCCCTTCTGGTGTAAAAGCTATAAGACTACCAAAAACCTAATGTCTTTATGTTGATTTTCGTTACTCCCTTATCTACACTTTCACTTTCTATATTCATTTTAGTGTAAAATAATAACTAAAATCATTGAAAATAGCTTTCGAGAAGACTAGTTAACCAATGTTCAAATATGACTCCATATTGGTTTACTAGTAAGATTTATCATTTTACTAATGTCCCTAGTTTAGATGACTAATAAACGTGAATTAATATTCGATGTCTTCTTCTAAATTATAGAAAATTCTTAAATTTATATAGCCTTTTGAATGATCACATTTAATATTTTTATTAAAAGTTATACTTAGTGTATTGAATTGTGCTTAGTTTTAACAAGAAGTTGGATCAACATGATTTTACATCAGAATTTTCAACTTTTCCTTTTAAGTATTGTCACCACAATTGCTTTGTCGTTCACCTTTCAGATATCTAATTCAAGCTCTAACTCAATTCTTAAACATACTAATATTTTACATCCTTTCAAACTACCAAAAATCGTAAAATATCAAAACTTTAAGGTCTCACATTCTCACCTCTTTAAAAGAAATTGTCATTTAAAACTTAACTCACTAGGAGCATCATAACATTGATGATGCTTTTATATTAAGGATGCTTTTATCTCCTCTTTCCTCCCATCTCTTAAGTAATCTCCCTTTTTAATTGTCTTTCTCATCAACATCATTGACCTCTCCAAAGTGACCTCATTCAATTTTAATGGTTTGTGCACAAATCCATAGGTTACAAATAGTATTGGCATAACTTATAAAGTCGCACCTAGCTTGTTGTACCACTTTTTTCAATAATTTCAGTAAAATTTTTCAGCCCCTACTAATGTCATATGGTTAGCATCTTAAAAAATTGGGTTAATATTTGGGCAACCTTAATGACTAGCTTCACTGCTATTTTTTTTATGATGATCATTATAACTCTTTTAGAAAAAAAAAATTAAAATGCTCTTATAGTACATATAGATGACGCTATCCATAATGCTAACTTTTTAAAATCTATCAAGTTTACTAAGCTTCCAACTCCTTCAACTCTCCATCTATATTTCCCTTGATAATCCAAGGATTCAAAGGGCTTTCCCAACTTATTCGCTTTCTAAAATACAAAGTTAGGTCTAGCATCAATTTCAATATTAAGTAACCACCCTTCTTTAAACTAGATGCCTTTATGCCCCTTCAAGATTATTAATTCACATGAAATTTCATTTTTACCAAAACTCAAGGTGCAATCTATATTGTTGATAGGCACGGCAATAAATTGGGGTGAAATATGGATGAGGCTATCTGGCATGCCCCGAATCCTAATCAGTTTTAACTCATGTTACTTGAATATGAGCTTAAATAGGCTTTAGGTGGCCTAAAGCATACCAAAAGCTTGAAGGACCAAAGCCTGAATACCCAGCTATCAACCTGCTCAACTCGAATCAGCATACCCTTTGAACTCTGTCCTCTATAACTACCTCTTGGCTCAGATTTTCACAACTCCGCCAATCTTAGTAAGCAATAGAAGATTCAGAAATATACCAAGCTCCATGCCCATTCCCACTAATAAGATCTAGCCTATAACAAAACCACACCATGGAACTAACTTATTCACTTTTAATTTTCCAATCCCATGCCATCTAGTCATACTGAAGAAATGCATATAGGCTAATACAGTGACAAAAAGAACCACTAATAGAGGAGAAGTCGAGAAGAAACCTATAGATGGCCAACAATAGAAGAATTAAATGAACGAAGAAACTAAAATTTTCGAGGCGCCAAATATTACTGTAGTAAAGAGCCAAGGTTTATTAGTATTTTCAGGAGTTAATGAGACAATGATGTTACTTAATTATAGATTATGGCTATGTATAGGGAGCATTAACGTTGAAGGGCATAAATAGAATGAGCAGAGGAGTTCAACAAGTAACAAAGAAAGAAGAGAAGAATCACGAATAAGCTAAGCATTTAAGTAGCCATAGATAGCTAATATATTAAATTAACAAAACCACGAACTAGCTGTAATCGATTTTTATAATTTTTCATAAAATTGAGAAATTAAAACATGTAAACATAATTTAACAATTGAATACATAGAACAATAAAACAATGGGCCTAGAAATCTTTTATGAACTATATTTTTTAATTTTCTATAATCTCTTGAATCACCTTAATCCATATTTTTATCAGAGCTTATATTCAAAATTTCAAAGTAATAGCATATTAAATCGACATACATCTCCACCAATTTTTTCCTTCTTCTTTTAAGTTATGTTCTCACAATTGATCAATCTTATACCTTTTAGACATCAAATCCAAATTCCAACTCAATTCACAAATATTGTACAATCTTCTTAAAATGTTAAATAACTGTTAAAAATTTACAAAAGATTAAAGTAATATATTGGCTGCCATGTATAGCTGTTTAACTCAGTTGTTGCTTTGACTAGCCGACTCAAATTAATATTAAAATTTAAGTCCGTTGTTAATTAATTAAGGAAATGGAAGACGCATGTCTCTGAGTTCGTACCAAGTTAAAGCGGTAAAATAAGGTTATAGGTGGTGTAGGAAACCGAAATGACGAGAATGGTCGGTAGGAACGTTGACGATGTTGATGTGCGGAAGTTTGTGTATAGATTAAACTTTTTTCGTTCATAAATTGATAACTATAGGGAAGAAAGCAGAAAGATTCTACTTACCATATGGCGAGTGCATCTATCGAGACCTCTGCGTTCTTTAAATAGCCGGCGAAGAGTATTAGCGCGGAGAAATACCACACCTCCAAGCTGCAAATTTTTAAGGGGAGTTGACCTTTTTCAGTATACGTCAGCAGTAAATACAGATACTTTTTAATAGATACATACATTACTGCTAACCCAGCAAAAGAAATGATGGTGAAAGAGATGGGTCACATGGGTCCCTAATTGTAATAGATGGTGGACCAATTAAATGGAGTCACCTTATATTATATATTGAATATAGAATTAAAGAAACAAATACAAATAAAGCTTATAACAAACATATAAGAATAGAATAAGTAAACCAATCTAATTGAATTCTATTGGATGAAATTTTACTTCTCCTAAAAGTTGATACCGATCAGAGAAGAGTATCTCATGAAGGCCTCACAGTAACTGCAGAGAAAATGAAGGAAGGGAGCAAGAGAGAATTGATTTACCAGATCATTACAGCCGATGCAAGCGATAACCTAAGAAAACCCCACAAATTTTGGAAAGCTTTCCAAGAGAAACCAGTCCAAGCTCTTCCACAACTTCCACTTACAATATAAACAAACTGAGACGCATCTATAAGCCACCACGAGGCATTCAGAACCAGAGCGGCACCTTCCAAACCCCACCCTAATTTCAGCATCAGCAGCCAGCTGAAGAACGTGTGTAGTGCAAATGCCACCGCCGCTATCAGCGTCATCGCCACCATTTTGCTCTGAGCCTGCAGAAACTTCGACATTGGGAAGTTGAAAGCGAATGCATATAGTTGAGGAATCATCCATATGGCAAACATCCCAGCTCCCTTGGATATTGCTTCCGTCTGCCCTATGAGCTTCAGAACCGGAGCTACGAAGATGTACATTAGATTAAGAAACAAAGCTGTGGTGAAGAGAATGACCCATGATCGCTGCATGTAGATTCCAAGCATGTTAAGTTGTCCAGCTCCAAAAGCTTGCCCACATAGTGTTTCCAGTGCGCTTCCCATGCCAAGCTAGTTCGATTAATTAAGTAAACCAAGTTTGAGTTTCTATTAATATCGAAGCAAACCAATACATGGCTTTGGAAATATAGCATGCAATATGAATTTTGTGGATATATATGTTGTACTTTGTACCATAAGACCAAATGAGAAGCCAGCGATGACGTTCTCAACGGAGAAGACGGCGAGTTGCAGAGTTCCGACGTGGCCGGCGAAAATTTGAGTGATGGCTTCAAGAGAGTATTGGCATAAGGCGGTGAAAATGGCTGGGCCGGCGAGGCTCCATAGCTTGATGGACTCTATGTAAAACTCCCTGAAGAAATCCCGGTATCCGGTAATCGGATGGATGTCGTCAGCGTCGGCGACGAAGGAGGAGGCAAAGGATGTGTTTGTTGTCGGTAAGGGAAGTGACTGTAAGGGGTCATCATGGTCCTGATCTACGAGTGGTTGCTCATAATCATCCATTGCTAAGGAGCCACTGAATACAGGAAATGCCAGAGTTTTGATTAGGAAATGGATGGTATGTTTTGCAGGACTATTGTTACATATAAGAGTTCCACTAGTAATAAACTAAAATAAGCAGTGCTTCACCCCACGTCAGTTTTTACCTTTTGTTGTGAAGAGTTATGAAGATGCAATAACTCTTCAAGAACAAGTAAGGCTTACAAGAGCTCCGAAACGTTTCAGAAGTTTAAATAATACTCCCTCCTGTTAAAAATAAAATTTGTTTTAGAATGATGCACATTTATTAAAAAAAATTAATGAAATGTTTGATATACTTTTATTAATAGT
>JAOQMP010062524.1:0-10541 GCA_027563575.1 Erythroxylum pedicellare | reverse complement strand
AAAATAATGGGTGTTAACGATTTTACACCTGTTCGAAATTTTTTAAAGCATCCAATTAATAATATCGACCCTAATTAGAGTATTTGATATTCAATTTGACGATAAGATGGTTGTGGAATATTTGGAATGTAATCCAGCTAGTTGGTGAATTAAATTTATTAAAGGGGTAAAATGCTTTTTTTGTCAAATCAAATGCATCCAAATTCTATATGTGCATTACATGGAAATATTTCCATGAGATAATCATGCATTAATGGGTTTGGAACCAATCAAAAGGTGACAAGTACCATGGTTTAAAGTGTAAATAGGAGAACTTTTAGGTAAAGATGTAAGTATAAGAAATTATTAATGAAAATGGTGGGCAAAAAGTGAAAATGAGCAAAATGTTCTCTCTTTAAAGGTGTGGTCGGTCATTGTTGGAGAAAGGAAGGAAGAGAGAGAAAAAAGAAAAGAAAAGAAGAAGGAGAAGAGGGAGCTTCAGCTATGCTATAGAGAAGTGATGCAAAGATTTTTTTTCATGCTCTTCTACCTCCAATCAAGCATCCAACAAGATCCCATATCCATCTAAGTGAAGAGGAAGAAGAAATGGGTTTGTAATCCTACTAGTTTTTTTGAAATTTTGGATTTGTTAGATTATAGTTTAGATTTGATTTTGATGGTATGAATTGTGCCCTTATGATGTGATATGAAGGTTTTATTGCATTAGAAGTAACTAGGAGAAGAAAATCAAGAAAACTAGTGTGTGGAACATTGGTCAAATTTGGTTAAAGGTAAGATTCATTGCCTAAAGTGTTTTATTTTTCCATTTGATGACTTAAGATTAATGAATGACATTAGGAAGCTAGTTTAATGATAAAAGAATGGAAGAAAAACCATGGAAATGATTAGAGAAAATTTCGGCCATGGCTAGGCTTTTTAATATGATATGATCTAAATTTTTATTTTGACGTTGTATGATGTTCATAGCATGATTTTGATGCTAATGAAGTAAAGAAATGAAAAATAATTGATTTGTAATTGGTTTTGGATGAAATTTGTTCAAAGGTGCATGATTATGTAAAATTTTATTAACGAGATTTTATAGCTTAAATATGTGTATTAAAATGTCATGGAAGTGACTTTAGATTGTTTTAAGTGTAAGAAATCAAATGGAATTGAATTGGAAAAGTTTAACGTAAAATATGTTAAGTTTATCCTTAAGGGCATTTTTTGTATAAAAGTATGGTTATAATGTATTGACCATGTGAATGTGATTAATGATGATCATTAAGTGTATTAGTGGTATTGAAATTATTAAATGAATTGTTTTGTTACTATTTAGTATATGGATTCTATGTGGAAAGTAATGAAGTTGACATGGTTTATGGTATATTTGGTTGGAAAATGTATTAAGAAGTTGAATGTATTTGTATTAGGTTTTCAGATCAAAAAAGAAACCAATTAAAGGATTTCAAAGTGCTGAAAAGGAAACTAGTAGGTTGTGAGCATATTTTAATTATTTTATATAAATAAATTCTTTGCAAAAGAATTGATGACATGTGATTTTAAATTGTACGATTATGACTTTTATATGAATGATACATTACAAGTAAATGTTGTTAGTATAAGTTTATGTTTTAGCAATATATGAATTGAAGTTTGGAAGTTGAATTTTATATGATTTGAAGTTATAGTGATAATATGTTACTGGTTGATAGAAAGGAAATGGTTTTTAGCCTATGGTACACTTTTAGGTTTTATATGTGCTATTACACTGATGTATAGCAGTTAACCTAGTGCAGGTAAGCAATGTAAAATCAACTTCGTAACTATTGGTTAACTAGTTATAGGTAAGCGATGTAGAATCAACTCCGTAACTAGTGGTTAACAAGTTGCAAGTAGCATGTAGAACTAGCTCCGTAACTATCAATGTATAGCAATTAACCTAGTGTAGGTAAGCGATGTAGAACCAGCTTCGTAACTAATAGTTAACCAACCGTGGGTAATCGATGTAGAACCAGTTCCGTAACTTTATGCCTAAGGTTATCATATGGCAAAGAAGTTGATAGTGGGCTATGTCGTATAAGAAAGTTTATGACAATAATAATGCCACCACTATTTATGTTTAGAAGTAATTTAATAGGCACTATATAGTATCAATTCTAGTGGTTGGCTTATTTTTAGTATAAAAGTTTTTAGAAAACTTATTGCCACCACTGTTTATTGTTTAAGGAAATGGGAAAATGAAAATTTGAAACTTTTATATTGTGAGCTTAATTTTGAAAAAGCATTTTCGAAATAGTATTTTTGACCAATTGAAATTGTGCTTTATGAAATTTTATTTATTATTAGATTTTATAATGCATGAATAAATTTTTATGGTGGTTATTTTACCATGAGCTTTCTTATTGTATGGGAATATTGCCGTTATGCTATGAAAAGTTTAATTTTTTGGAATATTGCAGTTATGCTATGAAAAGTTTAATTTTTAGTAAAATGATTAACACTCACTGAGCTCGTTCAGCTCACCCATATTTTGATGTTTTTAAATAAACCACCTCAGGTATACGTACAACTACTATAGCAGTTGAGATCCTACGATATGTGCTTTCATAAAATTGGCTTAGTTACTTGTATATGTGGTTTAAATTATCTTGGAAAAGGTTTAAAACGATGATCTTGTAATCTTTTATGGATTGTAAAATGTTGATAATTATTTTTTTGTGATTGCTTGTGATGTGAACCTGAGGTCTCACTCTAGAAGTTGAGATGTTATATGAAATATTAGAAGTGTTTTAAATCATGTAATTCAGGTTTTTGAAATTTGAAAATCTTAGAAAGGGAGTTGTTATGCTGCTAAGAATTTTAATAAAATGACTTAGAAAAAAATAAAATGACTTAGAAAAAACTTTTCCCACTATTTTCACTTTTAATTTTTAAAGTAAAAAAAGGTTTTTAATAGTTAAACGGCTTGACTTTGTGGGAACCCTTTGATGGAGTTAGATATCGATTGGAAGGTTATTGTGGGGTCACTGGGAGGGCTTCACTTGGGTTCCGAAAGGAAAATTCTAGGATGGATCCTTTCAGGTGGTATTAGAGCCTGTATTAAAATGGGGTTGTCTTTATATGTGTTATGATATCATACTGTATTTTTACGTTGTTTTTGTGAACAAGACATCCCAAAAAGTTTTGTTATGCTTCATACAATTGATTTTGAAAATGTGTAATGTTAAATACACAGCATTATACACTGATAAAACTTTAGGGATCCCAAAGCCACACCAGAGGCTCCAGCACTTAAAGTACCTTCAAGTTTAGAGGTTGAGCATAGGGATGGATCATTAAATGTTTTTCTTTACGAATCAACCCTTTCTAGAACCATAAAGATCTCAAGAGTGCCCTAATTTGGTTGGATTAGGCCAAAAATAACAAATTAAAAAGGTTTAAGATGAGACGAGGAATATCGTCTAGTCAGAGGACAATTAAACCACTTACAGTGCTTAGAGAAACCCTGAAATGCTAGGAACTTAGTACGAAGGTGTAGCAAATATGGAAGGAGACCACCTACATAGGCTGGGGTAATTGTAATAACCCAGCAAGATGCTGAGGATACATCTCATATGGTGATAGGTACGATTATAGTTTCAGTAGTGATAAATATATTTAGATCAATCCTAGAATGATGCACTCATATCTGCTAAAATATTTTATTAGATTAATTAGTATGAAGTTAGAGCTTTTAGAGTGTCATATGATAATAACTACTTTTAATAAAATTGTAACACACCACTACCATAGAGCATATGCCCAAACATCCAGAGGACATTCAAGAACAAACCTTATGAAAATGACATGTTAGAGCAATCACATCAACTTATTCTGGCATCATACAGAACATAAGTATTTCCAAAGATCAAAACTCCTCATTTCATTCACAAAATGAAACTTACTTGCATTGCCATTACATTTCATAATCAATGTTTATACATAACATAACATTTGGGAGTTTAAATTACTATTCAAAAAGTTCAACATGAAAGGAGAAGCTAAACAAAAGTATTCTATCTATGCTCCACAGGTATTAGCTTACCGGACCTTTAAGCCATTCTTGTTTCCAAAATTGACAGTACTAGACTTATATTATATCACCTTAGAGCCTAGGTCTCCTCTATACCTAAAAATCAACATTGCAATTTTGATGAGTTTGTGAACTCAGTGAGTGAACCATAATCGATGTGCTCAATCAAGTCAAAAAACAAATATCACAACTATAAACCAAATTCACAAGTGTATTTCCTATTCAGTAGATGTATCACATCATTCAATATTGAATACCATATCACAATATACATCATATCTCAATAATACATCATGAACTGAGAACATTTGATATAATCATTTTAGAATAATCCAATCATTTATCTCAATCATTCATATCATCAACATGTACGCAAACATTTCAATCACTATAGCAACACAATTCATAAATTCTTTGCAATCATTCATATAATACATGTAAAGATATATATATATATATATATATAAGCAAATGCACATGTGCCTCCACTTTCATTGTTAATTTGTTGTGACCGAGTGCCTATTTACTGTGTATATTGGGCTCATTTCATATTTTTTCCTATCCCCATTGTGGATACCGGGCTCATTAATAACTGAGCCTGTGGCTCTTTGAGCACATTTATGAGCTTTAAGCTCTTTTTCACACTAGTCACTCCGGTGACAACTCGTTTATCTGATTATGCATAACAATGTGATGGAATGCATCAATTCACATAATATGTTATCAATAACTTTCATTCAATGTGCGTAATCATTTATCACATTCATCGGATCTGAGTCTGACATTCAACATTCAGTTGAGTACACATTTTCCGTAGTCACATACAAATAGAAAGCACTTCTAATACAATCCTAAATATCAAAATCCTCAGACCATCAATGTCCGAAATTATCGCAATCATATCAATAACAATTCAATATCTAAAATTTAATCAAAAACAATTCAGTCATAGTAGGAAAACATCTAGTTTAACTACAGTACGCTCCAGATAAGCTATTGCCATGATGACCCAACAATGTCTGGATGCTGACGATCAATTTGTGCTTCTTTAGTCATGCAATACACACATATAGTTCACACATTACTAAATTGATCAATCATATGAATATTCAATCATGCATATATATATGTGTCATATTTAATGCATGCTCAATTGACCTTTTCAGGCATGTAACTATTCATAGATCTTGACTATTCGAACATCATATTTTTTATACTACCATTTTAGAATCAGGTTTGAACCTTTAAGTTAGCTTGATTTACTCCAAATTCATGAACCATTCTTTACACTTATCCTTGAACATTTTCATGATCAAAAGCCTCTTATAACACACATATAATTGTTACTTTAAATATGGAATTTCAACAAGCTAGACCTATACATTCACCAAACTTTTTCCAGCAATATATATTCATACATTTACCCAATTCTCATTCATAAATACCCCATGTTCTTCGATGCTCATTCATCCATAACTTATACACACTATTCATGTCCTTAAGATCATGTTTGCATTAAAAGAACTCATTTATTCCTTTAACAAATCATAATTTTCATATTTGAACTCAAACATATCAAAACAGTCCATTCTTTAGATTATGAAATCAATTAACTACACAAACTTATCAAGCTTTTAACCAATTAATCAAGCAACAATATAGGCTCATTCCTAGCCTTAATCAAGTCCAAATGTACCAATTTAGAGTGAAATTTCTCAGCTGGTTCAATATGTACACAAGGTTGAAATTAAAATTCCAGAATTTCTCATCAACATCACTAATGTGTGTAACTTTACTGCCTCCAATACTTCACGAATTTTACAAGCTTAGAGACATCACGAATTTTACAAGCTTAGAGACATCATTAACAGTTGAAATTTTCCAGATTTCGTGTCCTTTATTGTTACTACATTCAGGTTAATTTAACTTCCATATTGGTTACACTAAGGCTTACAAAATTCTGTTCACTTATGTCATTAACAATCATTTTTTTACAAACACACCAACAGATCTAATTTTCTAGATTTGAAAACACCTTAATAACACCTATATTTAGCATAATTCCTCATCAATTATACTTCAAAACCCAACTTAAATCATCCATACTACAGCCCACAAGCTACTATTTTCGTACATGCAAAACCTTCTCCATTTTCTAGCACGTCTTCAACATCAACATCATATACAATCTATCCCAATTCAATCATGATAATCTTTCTATTATAACTGGCCATAAAGATCAATACTTTACTTGCTTGTTTAGCTCAAGTTCCACCTCAATTCATCAAGTTAACCTAGTCCATGCACGCAAGATCATCACAAATTCAAGGTGGAAGTAAAATGATTTCAGTAAAAGCAAAAAGATGACAGCAAATTGTAGATATCTTTGAGCAGATTTTTGTGTGGATCTTGAGGTGACTATGAATGAAATTGAAGTAAAATTCAAAAGTTGTGAGCGTCTGTGAGTGTTTCAGTGGTGAAAGTAACTGAAAGCAGAACAATGAACACAACAGAACCTACTCCTATAGTAGCTTGACTCATCAAATGCTAGGTGTCTCCATGTTACAGTGGCATATGTCACTAAACATGTAAGCCACTTATCCCCTTCATAAGTGTAACATCCTATATTCAGGGTTAGATCTCATAATTGTGAATTGAGAGTACTGAGAACAATTAGAGTGCATTGCATGCTCATGCATCATTGTATTTTCACACACATATGAATATTTATTATTGGCTTATTTAAAATAATTATTTATGCATTCATTCACCTTTTTGGGTATAATTGACTAATTAATGCGATTTAAAAAGTGAATTATGAATTACTTGTGGTAAAAATTTATTCGGAGACTGTTAAAATTATTTCAAAATTCTTGGTGAATTTTAGGAATTTGGAATATTTTCGACTAGGGAAAAATATTGAATAATAGACCAATCAGATTATGAAATGTGGTAGTAGTGAACAGTGCCACATGTAATATATGCAAGATAGACACGTAGTGGAAGATTTAGTATAGCTCGTTTTCTATTGAGTGTCTCTGCACTGAAAACATTGATGAAAAATCTTCAGCTTGTTTACCAACACTGACACACCAGTTGTTTATTTTATACACTTGATTCCCTCTTATTTCTTGAAACTTTGTTGAATCAAGTAACTGATTTTGATGATGTGTCACTGTTGTTAATTCTGCATATGAATTTATCATTAGCTGCTAGAGAAATGCAGTTTTAGTGGTTAATGAATGAGATGATAAATGAAAATTTTGTGAAATAGGAATTGTCCAGGAAAGTTTAAAATAGGTTCTGTTGTTATATTGAAATGGATACATAAAAGTGCTAGAAAGTTGATGTATGAAATGAAGTTAATAGAATTGGTTTAAGTGTTTTAATGGAAGAAGAAGAAGATATACGGATAAGAAGAGAAGGAAGCACGATTGTGCTTTAGCATGATCGTGACTTCACTGTTGAAGATTGCGAATCACGATCGTGATTCTAGAAAAGATTGATTGAATGAAAGTGTGAGAATCTATTGGATTAGAATGAACTAGAATATTTTACTTAACATATTTTGGTGTTTTTTATTAAATCTTGACCTATAGAGTTCCAAATGAGGTGATTCTTAATTGAAATGAAACTAAAGACATAAAGCTACGATTGTCCTGAAGAAATAAAATTGTAATTCTAGTTTTAGGAATTCCAAAATCTGTTCTAAAGTTGAAGTAAGAGTCTGATTATTGTTTAAGAATAGACTGACATATTTCAAGTATAGCTGCTTATATTCAGGCCCAAATTGAATGATCTTAGTGTCATTAGGAACCTAAGACACAGAGGAACAATTGTTTAGAAGGAAGTGTAGTTTAAATCTTTCAATTTCTAGATCTTATTCATCATATACAGTTGAATTGAATGTAATGTTTTCAAAAAAAGATGAAATAGAGAGTGAGTGATTCAATTTTGTCACAATTGGAATACCAATGATATGTACAATGCAACCTATGATAGAAATATACCTGATAATTTGTCATTGAACATGCATGATACATGAAACATTGATACATATGTTTACTTCGTTTCATAAGCTCTCTAGTAATATGAAATTGTTTTATTTCATATAGATGAGCAACTAGAGCGACCGCTTTTAAATAATGCTAAAACGTCAAAGCAATGGACATAAGGGAACAACTGTGAGTAACCTAAGATGGTCTCACTTTATTTCTTTTGTTCTATATATTACTGAACTGTATTGATATACTACTAAAATGCATTGACTGATTGTGTACTGAATTCTGTACAATAGATGTCTGAGGTATTTGATGCACGAAAATAATATTGGAAGTGCTACTTGTATGTGAATTAGACTACCTAATTGAAAATTCTGATTCTCAACTAAAAAGTATAATCCCAGACCTAGTTCAATGACTATTGATGCTGTGATTGATACTATGACTGTTATACTGTGATAATATATGCAAATGAAAGTGATTAAATTGATGACTGAATTGTAATGTGCATATCATTTCAATGTATGTAATATAAAGGCTATTGTGACTGATGTTGCTACTGATTGACTGATACTGTTATTGATAGAGCGTAAAGTTCTGTGTTAGAGCCTATGCTCCTACTATATACTAAGCCCGACGTCCGTAATAGATACGGGAGACTAAAAAGGCACACAGTCACAACACTATAAAAATGAATATGAGTCTCATACATATAGCATCCATATATGATTGGATTTCATTGAATGATTTGTAATGCTGTAGTGAAATAATAGATTGATATGAACAGTGCAACTAAATGAACTATGTGACTGTATGATCTGAGTGATTTTATGATGACTGTGTTTTGCTACATGAACTAACCATCTAGGATGGTTACTCTATTAAGTTCGCAAAACTCATCAAAATTACACCGTTGACTTTTATAGGTCCAAGAGCAAGATGACCTAGCTTCTATGACTTTATTGAAGCAGATTTTCTGTAGTTCAATATCATAGATGACTCAAATGTTTGTCAGCTAGGATTGAAGACGTTGTAGTTATTATCTTTTAATATTCCTCAAATATGTAGCATACTGTATAGAACGAGCTGTTTAAGCTCTTTGATGATGTTAAACTGAATGCTACAATGCAACTATGGTTTTTGATATAAAATGAGGAAATTTTGGGATTTCGTAAATGTGACTTATGGTTTTAGTTATGATACCATGTGATAGTGAAAGTGAGATAGTTAACATGTCATTTCTATTGGGCATGTGCACGTGTTACCAAAAAAGGGCATGTGCATGTGGTAACACGTGCATATGTCAGATTGGAGTAGGATGTTACATTTTTGGTATTAGAGCCTGGTTGGCAATGACCACGCATTGTTACGCTAGTTAAAATAAAATAAGTAGACTACTACTGTAGCAGTGGTGAGTCTAGGTCGATCCCACAGAGAGTGTGTGTAAAGTTTATGGAATGAAATTAATTGGTGTTTAGGAAAAGGGGGCTTTTGGATTTTTTAAAGAAGAAAAAAATAAAACTAACTAATAAAAACAAATTAAAGAAAACATGAAAAAAATGATAAAAGTGGGGAATTCGGTAGGGACCCGGTTCTTTGGTTCAATCTCGACCTATACCCTAGTTAAGCATATTTTATTAATTTGTTATTCTTTAACCTCTCCTAGCAACTATTAATCATGGGTTAAAAATTAACCTAAGTTTTCCCTTAGGTTTTGTTTAATCAAGATACGATTATTAATTAAACCTAACCACCGAACATCCTAGGATACGATCTCTAAATTTAGTCAGGAAGTAGCATTACAAATTAGGAAAAATGATTAATCAATGCAACAACTACATCCGATGCGTCATTTAACCTAGGTCATATGATCCCTAACGATTACGAAGCATTAGTCGCTACATATAAATTTCAACATAACAATTACATATTATATCAAAATTCTAGCAATGGGTTTAAAATTAACGAGTCAATGAACGCATTAAAATCATCAATTAACAATACCTAACGGGTTCATACACAATTAACCAAATAATAACGAAAATCCAATTATCCATACACAATACCAAAATCAATTCGACTGTTCACTGCGTATTGTCCTCTCTCACGTAGCCCTCACAGTCTCTCCTTGGAAGCTCCAGCCTGCCTAGCCAAAGTTGCAAACCATAGATCCCTTCTCCATTATGCTGCTGGGTCATGCCTCCAGCCTCAAGCTGAAGCCTTCACGCCTGTGTCCCGTCTCTCTGCTGCATCTCTTGTAGCTGTGCTGGTGATGTGACAATTTAAGTTGCATAGCTCTTTTAATCCTTCTGTGCTCACACCCAACGAATGCATATGCGTTGCGCTGAACGCATACACTTACGTTCAATGCATGCAACGCATACGTTCAGCATAAAACACAAACGCATGTGCATCTATGTTTAACGCATCAGAGTTGGGGTCCTGCAAGTTGGGTAACGCATATGCGTTACCCAACTTGCTGG